>OMLM01004021.1:6787-42848 GCA_900302695.1 Helostoma temminkii | reverse complement strand
AGCTTCAGCCACAACTTCCCAACCGATGCTGAGCACCCAGGAGATAGAGACCATCTTCTTTAAAGTACCAGAGCTTCATGAGATCCACAAGGACTTCTATGATGCTCTGCTTCCCCGAGTCCAAGACTGGAGCCACCAGCAGTGTGTTGGCGACCTCTTTCAGAAACTGGTATGGTCATAATACTTACGTTAGTGTCAGTGTGTCAACACAAGGGTATCATATAGTCCACTAATGTTGAAAAGACGCTTGCATTTCAAAATTTAACAAATCAAATGACATGACAAATACATTGTTTGTGGCAGAATTATTCCGTGATTTGTAATTTTGGAGTAAAACTTTAGAGCTAAGTCCACAATAACGTCTTCTTTTTTCCACTTTGTTTCTCACAGTTATTTTAGCAGAAAACTTAGAGCACAGTAATGTCTCTGATGGGCTGATATCAGTGCAGTGTTACAATAATGGTTTGATCTGGAACACTTCTAACTGTGCAAACTGTGATTATTAACCACACCAAAGCTGAGAACAGTATGGCAACCCCTTCAGTGGATTCAAACTCTGCTTTGGTTAAGAATAACAAGCATCAAATAATGTGAAACCACAACATCAAATAGCATGAAGGTTTTTCATCATACAGAACAACATTCATCAAGTCAGTACGTTTTAGAAACTAATTACAGCTCTCCCTTAAATTGTCATGCTCATTAATGAATGTTAAAAAATGGGAGACTGTCCGAGGAAAGAGGTGGTTGTTAGTAACGCTCAGTGGATCTTTTAGTGCACATGTGAGTAGACTGCCTGGAGTCATCTCCTGGCCAGATAAAAGCCTCACTACGCCACATGAGAAGCAGTAAAGGAGAACAAAACTCTCTATAGGAGGTCGCTGAATAAGAGCTACCTCGTTGAAGGATGAAGATCAAAAATACTCATACATTTGAGTTTATATATAAACAACAGCGACCATTGTATCTCACCAAACAGTGTTAATCACTCCTTTATTACTGTTATGGCAAGCTATGCCAGACAAAGACGCAGCCTACACAGTTACAATCATAGCTGTTGTGCTGCAAACCTAATCTGCACTCTACTTGTGCCCTGTAGGCCAGCCAGCTAGGGGTGTACCGAGCCTTTGTGGATAACTATAAGGTTGCTGTGGAGACGGCAGACAAGTGCTGCCAGGCAAACGCTCAGTTTGCAGAGATATCTGAGGTATGTAATCATGTTACGCACGACACGATTGCTCCAGGCAAGTGTTTGATGTTGTACAGCTGTTTGGGACAAGTGATGACAGAACAGTTTTAAGCAATTCTCACCACATCGAGCTGCGCAGCTCTTTGCAGCAGTGCTGATTGTTTTTATTTGCACTGCGCAGCAGTAGCTCTGATATTATGAGGGTGTATTTGTCAACCTTTCTCTCTGGTGTTATATTTCTGCCAGAATCTCAAGGTCAGAAGCACAAAGGACTGCAAAGACCATTCGGCTATAAATTCACTGGAAAGTGAGTACTGATTGAAAATGGCCAGCCTCCACATTAATCAATATATGCTATAAGCAGTAGTAGCAGTAGTCCTAGTTGAGCTGTAACTCTTCTTCCTCCACAGCTCTTCTCTACAAACCTGTAGACAGAGTGACACGCAGCACACTTGTTCTACATGTAAGTCAATTTGCCTCACAGATATCCAGTGCAACATCTTGTCTGAAAATTCTGAAGACTTTATTCTTTATTATTTTTATAATTTTAGGACCTGCTGAAGCACACACCATCCAGCCACCCAGACTACCCACTTTTACAGGACGCTCTGCGCATCTCCCAGAACTTCTTGTCCAGTATTAATGAAGAGATCACCCCACGTAGGCAGTCCATGACAGTTATGAAGGGAGAGGTCAGTGTGGCAATATGAACAATTATATCAGGGATATACTAATGACTTTGGAACTATAAGCTAGTAAATCCATATTATTACAATAATTGTAGGCCTACTGAAAACCTATGATGATAATAATGATAATAATAGTGTAATGGATGACACCTGAAAGACAAGAGAGTAAAGGTGTGCCAGCGGGTCTGTGAGGCTGATGCTGATGTTAGCAGGTAAACTGTTCATCAAGTTCACTGTCTTAGCTGAGCAAGTTGTCACAGCATGAATGTGCCAGACTGGGTGGCTGATGGCACCATCTATAGAGCCATGCTACCTGATGTAGGGACATTGACTGATAGAATACTTAGTTATATGGACTTGAAGTTTACATTTTGTTGCAAATATGAACATAATGTACATTATGTCAATTTTTTTGATTCTCTCACTCAGACACAGTCATTGTGGAGTTCAAGATTATATCTTCCCTCGTAATTCCCGTGATATATTGACTAGGTGTCTGAAATCTGGTATAAAACTGGAGTGTGAGTCAGATTGTGGTTGACTCATCTCTGTCTGTTTTAGCTGTGAAGGAAGTAGAGCGTAGGAAGCTTATGACAAAGCCCTCAAACACTGGAGGCGAGGGTCTGTGTGTCACAGACCAGGAAAACCCGTTGATTACCTTTGCGCTCACTCCCATCCTTCCCCACCAGAGTGTCAAAGTCTGCTTCCCAGAAATGACCTGCAACAAGCCTTATCAACTATATGGTCGAACGAGCCTTCTGCGCCGGGTGTGCGCTAACTTCCTTGTGTTCCGTGGATCTCAGGATGCTGATTTTGTTGACCTAAATGAAAGCTTCCCGGTAGTGAGGGAACTTACCCTCAATACCGGGGTGGGATATGAAATCAAAGAAATTTCCTAGGAACACACTTTTGTATATTTCTAGAAAGTCTGAATGCCCTCAGTGAGTTTACCAGATTACAAGCCAGCATATGACAATTGTTGTACGTGATGTTGTTTGTTGATCTGTTGTACGTGAAAAGCTGTTGATGATAAATTAGCATTTGTTGTGGATGTTTTGCTCCATAGCTGCCTGTAATTATTGCAACCATTTAAACCCTTGAGTTAGTTTGTCTTCACCTCTTATACATGCCTCAATGCTCAACTTCTCATTATAGTGCATGAAAAAACAGGAGTGCATTCCAGTGTCAGGAGGGCGTGAGGGCTGAGCAGTGACAATAGTTTTTCCACTGGATTATTGACTATTTCTGGCCATGTTTGTCTGCAAATCAAAAAGGGGATGTAACCTTTAAACCAATGCTTTTGAAACCAGGACAGTACTGAGTGCATCACCAAAAAAAACTAACAAAAAACTAACCAGAACTGGAGTGGAGCAGAGGAAAACCATGCCGCAGTGATTTCCTTGTTTTTGTCAAACTGTGGTTAGTGTGGGATGGAGAGGTCTCACATGGGCAGTGTCAGTGTAAACAGCCTCTGCCTCTGCGCTGAGATCAAAAAAGGGGGAGTTCAAATGCACGCTGCTGCATCTAATCTCAGCCTGGATGGGTTGACGACGGGTAGAGGAACATCTAAAATTACAGTCGGTTGCCGGAAAGACAGCTCATCAGAAAATCGTCTCAAATCTGCTCTGCTGATTGTTGAGCAAACGTATTGTGTACATTTACTGCCTTGTTTTGGTCACATCACAAATGATTAATGGTTACAGTATTTTATTTACCTCCAGTATGGGGTTGGGCAGCATTCATCTTAAGCTGTAGCGTTACCACAAGCTGTATAGTAATTATATTAACATCAGCACAGAATCGTTTACGAGCCCCAAATTCAACCAGTATAAAATTTAGCATATTGTCCTATCAGCAGATGTTAGTGTGGCAGCCCTCTGATTTTGATGGTGTGTGTATTTGTTGAAAGAATGCCACATTTGTTTGTGTGGAATAGCGGACTAACGCAACTTCCCATTGGCAGAACCGTCAGCTGCTGAGGGATCGTTTCATGGTGGAGCTGGTCGAAGGTTCCAGGAAACTCCGTCACGTCTTCCTGTTCACCGACCTGCTGCTCTGTGCCAAGCTGAAGAAACAGGCTGCAGGGTGAGTCTGGGTTGTAGTCCAGTTGAAGGTTGGGGATGCACACTGGTGACCCTGTAAAGGAATGACAGTGCTCCATCTGTGAAGTGAAAGTGATTGTAAGCTTGTGGTGTGCTAACATATCATTCTGCTAAAAAAGCACTGGCTGAAGAAAGACAGGAAGTTTATGAAATAGTGTTTTTTATACTTGCGTGTCCTCAAACAGAAAAGGACAACAGTATGACTGTAAGTGGTACATCCCACTGGCGGACCTGACCTTCCAGACCATCGAGGACTGTGAGTCCACCCCCATCCCCCTATTCCAGGATGAGGAGATCGATGCTATAAAGATCAGGATCTCCCAGATCAAGAACGAGATCCAAAGAGAGAAGGTGAGGATGCACACACCCACAGCAACTCAACATAATATCAGTCTATTACTTTATTAGTGACCTGCAGGAATTTCAGTGCAGACACACCAGGACAATGTCCCCTCATACCAGTTGCTGCAAACAGACTGAAATAGAATGAGGAACTTCTTGATGGGCACATATGACTAGAACAAACAGTCCAGACTGCAGACCCTACACTACATTAACCCTGTTTATCTGCAGAGAACCACCAAAGGACCCAAAGTGATTGAGCGTTTGAGGAAGAAGTTATCAGAACAAGAGTCTCTGCTGCTTCTCATGTCCCCCAACATGGCCTTCAGAGTGGCCAACAGAAATGGCAAGGTGAGCTGGGAGTCCTTACGGAGATGAGTGCTATTTCAACAGATGCAGTTGATGTGGATGTAATGTTTCATTTTGTTAGGAATAGCTTGTCCACTAATTGAACATTTTGGCTTCTGCTGCCCTCTGCTGTTGACACCCTGATATTACAGCATGCGAATACGATAAACTGCAGTAAAGCACTCTTTATCATCTTTCAGGGTTTCACCTTTCTCATCTCTTCTGATTATGAACGTGCCGAGTGGAGGGAGATTATACGTGAGCAGCAGAAGAAGTGTGAGGATTTATTTATTTTTTCTTTTAACAATATGGTGGCAGTTCTGTTACAACAGTTGGAAATGTGATTTGTGTTAACCTTGACTTATATTGTGCAGGTTTTAAAAGCTTCTCCCTGACCTCTCTGGAGGTGCAGATGCTCACTAACTCATGTGTGAAGCTCCAGACCGTCCACAGTATTCCAATGACTATGAATAAAGAAGGTAATTTATTTTTCTTGCTGAATTAATTTACCTTTAATGCACTCTGTTTTCTAATATATCCCAAACTTTGCTCCACAGAAGATGAATCTTCTGGTTTATATGGCTTCCTGAATGTCATTGTCCACTCTGCGTCAGGGCTCAAACAGAATTTAAGTAAGTGTCCCACCCCTTTTATTTTTCTTTGTGGCTGTCAGCTGGAAGGGCAGCTGCAGGGGAACAAGTGGGATTAGCCGGGAACACTGTGTACAGCTGCCTCAGATGTGCCTTATACAATGGCCGTGTTTGAACCAAATGATTATTGTGATTCTTAAGTGAGTTTTAAGTTTCCTTTAGATTCAGATGTTAAAACTAGTTTTCTTCTATCCACTAGACCTCTACTGTTCTCTGGAGGTGGATTCTTTCGGCTACTTTGTCAACAAAGCCAAAACACGAGTATATAGAGACTCTACAGAGCCCAACTGGAACGAGGTGAGAGTCAAACTAGAGTGGAGAAATAACCTGATTGACATGAACTTTCAAGGATTGAACCTGTGTCAGCATACCGTTTCCCCCATATGTTCCACTATGAAATTAAATCAGTGTATCGGTTTTGAAAAGAAATAATTATACTTTATCTCTGTTCCCCTTCAAGGAGTTTGAAATTGAACTGGAGGGCTCTCAGACTCTGAGGTTGCTCTGTTATGAGAAGTGCTGCAACAAAACCAAGCAGAGCAAAGAGGACGGAGAGATCACAGACAAGATCGTGGCCAAAGGGCAGATAAAGGTATTAACATATTGGGGAAAATTTGGGTCAAATGTAGCAAATACTTTGTGATTTGAAATACCTAATAACTAAAATACCTAATGGCAGTGGAGACACTGAAAGATTATACATGATACTGTTCCAGTGTTGAACAGAAAAGACTAAAAATCAATATTTACAGAGTCAGTACAGGAAAACATGGCTCAACTATGTGGACAACAGGACCTTTTTGGCTAATCCAGCTTTGTGGGGCCCTTCGGCGTTGAAAAAGAAATGACCCCTGAGGTTGCTGGTGGGTCACTTCTGCTTGACCCCTGATGATAGAGTGTTGTGACAGTGGATGGATTAGTCTTTAGCATGACCAAATGTAGCTGTTGGCACTGCTCCAGAGAATGACAGAGCTCGGTTGGCTCTTTGATCAAACAGTGAAGGGATTTCTCTGCTGGACAGGTGGGTCGAAACACTGTGGAGAAAAGGAGCATGTGGGAGCAGGCGGATGCTGGGGATGTTTTTAGGAGCCAAGGGCCTGGATTTGGAGGCATTAAAGTCACTTTCTTGACCTCTAGTGTCATGTTGGCCTGTTATCTTATTTCAGATATCTGCATCTGTGGTAGTAAGAACGTTTATTCTCATATTTAGTGGCCTCAGGTGTTATGTATTAAACTGAAATAATTAATACATTTTACATTTAATACATACAGTTTTGAAAATTGAAAATATTTGAAAAAAAAAAATCTAAACATTAATAACACATTTATAATATAAGGAGCCTTAGTATTAGTAGTAGTAGTATAAGTAGAATTTAACTATCAATACAAATTATTGTTGAGTTAAGTGAAATCTTAAAGCTAAAAAATCCATTATTAATCAGTTAGTAATATAAACATTTCTTGAAATAACAGCAAAAATGTAAGAAAAAACAGGACCTGTTCTGTGGAACAGTAAAATAAGAGCCTTTGTGAAGAGTAACAGTCAAAAAAATGTATTTTAACACTAAACCAACTGGTCGAGGCAGATGGCCGCCCTCCCTGAGCCTGTTTTTTCCTCTTCTCTATCACCTAGCGCTGCTCAAGGGCATTTGTTGGGTTTTCTACATAATTCCATATAGTATGTTGTTAAATTCTGTAACCTTAGTTGTAAAGTGCCTTGAGATGACTTTTTATTGTGATTCTGTGCTTTATAAATAAACAGAACTCAATTGAATTAAAAGAGGCATAACTACTACTTCTAAAGGTCGCTGGTACTGAACAGTAATTGGTCACTGAGAATCCTGTTAAGGCTACCTGAGAGGCAGAGTTTTCAGCCAGAACTCCCTGCAGCGGCAGGCGTGAGCACGTTACTAATGAGGGTAGGAGGGGATTCTCAGGAGTTAATCCTCCAAATCCATCTGGGAAGTAGAACAACACACAGACAAACATGGTCAGAAGGCTGCATGGCTTTGTTCCTGGTCTGACTCACACACTGGAATGAAAGGATTTGGATTCTAACAAAGCTGAGACGTGAAGACGACATAAAGTTTTTTGTGAAATTTCATCTGGGCTCCATTAGAGAAGATCATACTGATTCACGATTCACATTTTTTATGGAAGAAGGAGCCGCTGCTCTTGTTGGTGAAGTGGTTTAGCAAATAGTGATTCGTTTGGAACAGCAGTGGTTCCTTTATTTGCTGTTAGTCAGAGACATTTAGACAGTTTAGAGCTCATACGAGAAAGTATGAGTGAGAATAATCCTGATGAGGAGGAGAATGTGGATCAGGCCTATAGTTGTCAGGAGGAAGAGGCAGACACGGCTTCAAGGAAATCTACTGGTGTCCGTCTGTGGGACAGAGTTCGCAGCAGTCTGATCAGACCAAAGGTAAAGTCATGGAAAGTGAGTCGTGGACAGGTCTGCATTGGTTTGTGTTGTGAAGAACGTCTTAGCAACATACATTTGAGGACAAAACTTATTTTTCATGTCTCTTTCTTGAGATGATCTTTGGCTTTATCTCTTAAGATGAAGAAGCCAGCACTGATTCGTTTCCATGTTTTATCTTTTTATTAAGAAAAAGTGTTACATAAGAAAATTACTTTTCACTGAACAAAGGATTATCTGAAAGAGATTTGATGTTTTCTCGGGTGAAAGAACATCTGCCATGCTGGACGTGAACCGCGCTTAGCGGCAGGGATGTGATGCGATCGCGTTACTTGTGCCCGATCACTGTAAATAAAGCTGGCAGTTTGGTGTTTAACGGATGACTAAAATAGATCACTGACATGAGTTTACACTATTTGGCCATATGGAGATAATATACAACATACTATAAGTACTGTGCTGTAAATACATAAATACATAGAGAATCTAATCTTTTTCAGCTGGATCCTCAGACATTGCAAAGCAAAGACTGGCAGAGGACTGTCATCGCTATGAATGGGGTAAGTATTTCACTTCAACCCAATGAAAAGAACACAGACTAACAACAGTGTTGCTTCCAGTGTGCAGCTTTGAGGTCAAGTCATATTAAAACTTTTATTTGTCAAAGACAGTTTCACTGGGTTTTCTACTCTACTGTGTGGTTGTACAAAATGGAAAGCAGTGAAATATCCTTTTTTTTCCACAAATATATAATAATATAAGAAAATACAGGTTGAGATATGTCAATGTAATCCAGATTTGTTTATGAGCTAAACCTGGATTGGTGTGGTCTGTGTGGGGGGGAAATGCAGTGAAATTAAGGTGTAAGCATCGTTGATGCTTTTACTCCTCTAGCACTTAAAAATAAAAAATAGAACTAAATGTGGTACAAAAACTGGAGAATCCACTGCTTGATATGATCTTTTCTATATCCCTTCATTTGTCCATCAATCTCTGAAGTGGAAGCTACAAGAATTTAACTGAAGTGTGTGACTGAAGTAATGAAAGCTGTAAAGGAGAACAACTTTACCTTGTACCTATTGTTTGTGCTAAAAAATGCACTTTATTGCCCTGAAGTAAAATACAGCTGACATGTGGTCTGTTTGGTATAGTTAGCAAACTTAAATAAGCCTTGCTGTGAACTGATATATTACTAAGTCAGTTAGGTAACAGTTTTTCTTTACTTGTTTCAGGTTGAGGTGAAGCTCTCGATGAAATTCACCAGCAGAGAGTTCAGTTTAAAGAGGATGCCTTCACGCAAACAGTCCGGTGTCTTCGGAGTGAAAATCAACGTAGTAACTAAGTGAGTTGTTGATAGGTATCATACACACGCTAGTATACTTTTTGATTGACAGGGACAGAATGATGGCACCTCTCCGTTAAAGAAAGAAAAACTTACATGCTCACTGAAATAATGTGAAACTGACAAAAGTAATAGTAAATAAAAATTTACTGAAAATTAACTAATGAAAATCTGACATTTCTTTTGAATTGTAGTTCAACAAAAGAATTTAAAAAAACAAACTAATGAAACTGGCCTGGACAAAAATAATGTTACCCTTAACTGAATAGTTTGTTGTACGACCTTGATTCCTCAGCACCTGAGCACAGGTATTTTGACACTGGGCTGTCTCTTCAATTTGTCATGAATTTTCCTCCTGCAGCCACGTCCAGGGAGGTGGGCCTTAAACGTCTGTAAATATGTGCAGCTGTAGTCAGCTGCTTGGAGATGGTCTTATAGCCTTTACCTTTTACATGTTTGTCTACAATTTTCTTTCTAACCTCATGAGACAACTCTCTCCTCAGTGTAGTACACACCATGGTACCAAACTGCACAGTGACTGCTTTTCACTCGCTAAATAGGCAGACTGACTGATTACAAGTTTGAAGACACCTGTGATTACAGGAGAATTATAGGACACACTTTAGTTTAACATGTAACTATGGTTAAATTGTGTTCAATCTTTTCTAGGGGTACCGACATTTTTGTCCAGGCCAGTTTCATTCTTTTTTTTTTCTTTTCTGTTGAACCATAATTCAAAAACTAAATTTTTCAGTATATTTTTATTCATTATTACTTTTGTCAATTTTACATAATTTCATTGAGCATTGTGAGTTTTTCTTTCTTTAACAGAAGGGTACCAACAATTTTGTCCACATCTGTATTTCTTTTACGGCCAAACAGCTTTTTAAACTTGCTCTATTAGCTCTAATAGGGTGTATGGGAAATGTAGTCTTATTTGGAAAATAACAGTACACATAGTACTGTTGCATATCTCTGTGGTTACATGACGCAGTTTACATAGGTCTTCTATTTACAGAATGCATATGATGTCTTGATATGTGAGTGTCCCTCTGTGCATCTTCTCTAGGCGAGAACGCTCCAAGATCCCCCTCATTGCGAGACAGTGTGTGGAGGAGATTGAGCGACGGGGGATGGAGGAGGTGGGAATCTACAGAGTGTCTGGAGTCGCAACTGACATCCAGGCGCTGAAGGCTGCGTTTGATTCTAGTGAGTTCAGTGTGAATTTCACATGTGATTTGACAAATGTGGGAGTGAAGACGTACTATTGAAGGATTTTGTCTCATTTGCTCCACAGATAACAAAGACGTGTCTGTCATGATGAGGGAGATGGATGTAAATGCTATTGCTGGAACACTGAAGCTGTATTTCCGCGAGCTGCCAGAGCCTCTTTTCACTGATGAGCTGTACCCAAACTTTGCTGGAGGCATCGGTCAGTCGCCGCTTTACTATTTTTGCATTATACTTAATTTGCAAGTGTGGCATAAATGGCAATTGCAAGTTGTGACAGCAGCAATTTCACGTCTGATTTTGCCTTGCAGCTCTGTCTGACAGTGTGGCCAAGGAAAGCTGCATGCTCAACCTGCTGCTGTCTCTGCCAGAGCCCAACCTTGTCACATTCCTCTTCTTGCTTGACCACCTAAAAAGGTAAATCATTTTCATTAGGATACATCATTTCAGTTATTGCAGATTTGTTCATCAGTGACTTAAACCAGAACAGCAAAAAACTTTCCTTTAATTATCTGCAGGCTAAATTTTATTTTTCACATTATTCTCACAGGGTAGCTGAAAACGAGAGCATCAACAAGATGTCTCTGCACAACCTGGCCACAGTTTTTGGTCCCACTTTACTTCGGCCCTCTGAAAAAGACAGCAAAATCGCAAACAGCTCGCAGCCAATCTCCATGAATGACAGCTGGTCTCTAGAGGTCATGGCTCAGGTAAAACTCTCACTGGGATAGTGTGACAGTGACTTTCTGATTACCTGTTTATCGGTCTGAACATCTTATGTGTCTCCGTAGGTTCAAGTCCTTCTCTACTTCCTTCAGCTGGAGAGCATTCCAGCGCCCGACAGCAAACGTCAAAGCCTTCTCTTCTCCTCTGAAGTATAACATCGACTCCCTTCTCTTGTCTGTTAAATGTCCTGTTCAGAGCTGCTTAATGAGGTTAATGCTACTGGGCAGCGATGGCTGAATTCATGTTTACGCTATGGATGCTTAGTTTAGCCACCAGGGGGAACTATCGGCACATTATAATCCAGAAACAGCAACCAAGACCAAAGCCTATACATTTTAAGATGTGACAAGCATGTGTCTGCTGTTTACTTACAAGCTCACCTGCTGTGTCAGTAAGACATGCCTATATGACGCATAGATAAATATATCATTCCTTTATTTTAAACTTAATTTAAACTTCAAGAAGCATTGTAAGATGTACTTCAATATTCTCTCTGCTCTGTTCTATCACTGTGCACATTAGATCCATATTCACAGAGTGAGTTTTTTTGATTGATGAATGGATGTGTTTTTTGTTTTTTTTCTGCACCCGTTTCTTTTTTTCCCCTGGAAATGTACGACTTGCTCGAAAGCTCACCTGTGCCAATGTTTCCCTGCTGAGGACCAATAGATCATTTCACTTGCCCTAATGTTTACACTCTTAATTTTGTACAGAATTAGAAGAATGAGACTGAAAACTGTAGTCAGCACACAGCAACATGCAGGCATGTTGATCTCACCCTCTGAAGTGTGTCCTTACTCGGTTTGCAGGTTCTTATGCCCAAGGCAGTTTTTGTGTAGATATGAGCGCTTGTTTGGAGGTCGTAGAGAGAAGTAAAGGGTAAATCATTCCAGGAGAAGGTGAGGCCTAATTCTTCCATCCATGGAATGTATACTTGGCTGTGCTTAACTTTTGTTCATATTTCTTATGTGTTGTGTCTGCATTGTTTTTAAACTGAGTAGATTTTTTTCAGCTGGAGATTATATATATATGTGTGTTGTTTTCTGCATTCCTTGTTTGTAGTCTTCTACCCTTATAGGACAGAATCACAGTGCTGTAGAACCAAGAACACCTAGAAATGAAAAATCAAATGTTCCGTAGTAAGACATTTCCTGAGTTATTAACAGGTCTGTCATCCACATACCCAGTATTACATTTAACTGTGTGCTTGCATTACATTTTTTGTTTCAAATCACCACATGTATACACTTGTTAACGCAAACTGTAACTGCCAGTGCTTGTGATCCATGTAAATTAAGCAATAACTACTGGTAATGTGTCATGTATGTATGATTTATGTAAATAAAAACTTGATAACATTATTCTTACATTGTGTTCCTCTTCAGAGTTGATTGTTTTGCTTGATCTCACTGCGCTCGGGAATGTTTCGGCTCATTTTAGAAGCCAGTGTGCTAAACTCATGCTCAGCATGCTGGAATGAAAACGCACATTTAAAACATGGTCCATTAATGCAAACATTGCCGCTAATGTAAGAATATAAGTATTTATTTTTTATCTCCTGACATTATTGTAGCATTATGTCCACAAATGCTGTGAGTACATTTATAATATTTATAAAGACAAATTATAAATTATGTGAGATATTTATATAAACCTAAAAAGAGAAAAACACTAATCCACAGATGCTTATGTTTCTCCAGTAACCTGGACAATATTTGCTCCTCTGTGATTAGCTTGAAGTGTGAGGTGAGCTGTTGTGTAGACTTTCAGTCCAGCTCCAGCAGTAAAGGCTGATGATGTTGAGGTGATGCAAACAGGGGAGGGGGCAGAGGATCATCCGGCTGCTGCCAACAGAAAGGAGCTGACATCTGAAACCGATGCTGCCTGCTGCCCACTGAAGTTTTGTGATTAGCGAAATCTTAGAGAGTGCAAATGGACGTTCATTGGACCTTTAGTCGTCTATCTGAGATGATAAATTAGGACCTCAGGTATGAATATTTTATTAGCTTACTGACAGAGCGCTGTCTTTTGCCGGCTATGCTAACAATGTTAGCCTAGCGATAGCGTTAGCAACCTTAAGCTTTAGCTTTGCTTACTGACAGCTGGGGTGAATTAGCTGACCCAAAAGAAACGAACAAACCTACTCTGAAGTTAGATGAAATACACAGATTAGACGTGTTGGTTTTATTTGTTTAAATATCATGAGAATTAGTTTAACCCTTAAACCAGATTTTAGGTTAACTGTCAAGCTAGTAAAAGTCACTAGCAACTGTACTGTGAATTGTTTCAAAATAATCTTCTCGACGTCTTGACATGTTGCCCCAGACTTCGTCATTCACCATGTGTTGTGCATTAATGGTAGTAAACAATTTTTATACCACAGTCAGTGGAGCTAATTTTCCTGTTTGAGGGCATTTATAACTGCTGCGGTGTTTTGTCGACTTGTGACTTGAAATCTGTTGTTCCGGGCAATAGTGCAAACATATTGCATATTATCAAATCATGTGATTTGAGAAAACAGACTGAGAAACAGATTTGAGAAAAATATTTTTCAGGCTTGGCTTTAAACGATATAAGCGATATAAAAGCGTATTGTATGGGTTGTAACGTATTTAGCATACCCGTGCCACGATTTTTATTATATGTGTGTACATACGTTTTACTATATGTTAATATATATAGCTTATATAGCTTCGATAAAATGTTAATTATTACATTGTCAGTATGTTGTGGTTACGTGTGCAGCCTTGTGTTTTGTTTTGAAGGCGTTTCACCAAACAGGAAGTGCAATTACTGAAATTCCCAGCGTGCCTGACCTTATAGCTAACTAGCTAGCTGGGTTATCGCCTTGGTTTGAAGTTGCCATTTGGTCTCTATCAGGATAATAGCTACGGTTGCTCGCTCTGTAGACTGGGGTAGTTGACTTTATCTACATGGTTTGGTCGGTAAAGTGTGTGCTTTACTGTGGGCTAAAGCTAGCCTTCTAATGTACTGGTGCTTCTAATGTAGTTGTAACTTTAGCCAAGAACAATGAAAATTTGCCACCCTCCTGACAAGAGTCAACAGTGCACTGATGGTACAGCTTGTAATGTATTTGCCTGGTCCAGATTATACACAACCGGAGAGCTATAGTCTGTGTGTGTCTTACTAAAACTCCCTGTCTCTTACATACTTGGATCATTCAAAGTAATCTCTCCTTAACCAGAGGCGACCACAGATGTTTTCCAGCTTTCCTGGAATATCTTGGAAAGAGATAAATTTCGCAATCCACTCTTTAAATCAATATCCAGGCAAAATGACTTATTACTTGGCTGTACCTGATCATTGTGATGCTTTTGGAAAAATATTTTGGGGAAAACTTTGCCCCCAAGGGAAACTGAATGATGGGAAAGAATTTTATTTGTATGATAGCTCTTCCTCACAGTGTGTTAATGATGAGAGATGTGAATGGAGCCTCACAAACACAACACTGATCAATAAAGTCTGGATTGATCAGACTGCGTAACACGTTCAGGTTTATCCTTCATTTGACTAGCTTAGTGTAGTAACATTGAAATACTTTGACTGCAGACCACACTGCGTAACCAGACTTAATTTATCAGGTTCCAGTCTCTTTTTGGCAAATTAAATTCAGCGTGTGCCGATTCTGTCTTAGGCAGACTGGTGCCTGCTTGTCTTTGTACACAGTCTCACCCTTGTGGACTTTACTTTTTTTTAAACTGGAGACGCCACCACAGGAAGCTGATGTTATGGCAAGGAAGTACCTCCCCACGGTTGAGCGTGAGTAAGGAAGGAGAGCCATGAAGGAGTATTTATGAATTACTAGACCACTGCTACCCCCCTTTTTTTTTTTCCAAGACACTTTTTTCATCACTCCTTGTCACAGTGGCAAGCTTTTGTCCAGCTATCTGTAAAGAAACACTATGCACACTTGTTCCTTTGGCCAACCTTGGATTGGATCCATCACATTCATTAACTGTGAAATCAAATACCTTAGCTGTATTTAATTTGAATCACGCCGAATGTTATTGGTTTGGAGCAGCTGACATTCTGCAGCACAGAGCAGCTTTACAGCTAAGCTGACATTGTGCTTGATTTAAAAGAAAACATAGTGACTACTTTACATATTTGATAGACATGATTATTACATTTAGAATAATCATGTCCTTGTGATCACTTTAATATTGTAGATTCTGAATATGAGCTCCTCAGCAGATATTTGCAGCTGGCAATGAATCAGCATGGCTAATATTTATGAAGATTTCTGCCGCTGCCAGACAAACCTGATGGACCATAGTCTTTTCATTTCTGGGCTGTTTATCATAGCTTTTAAGCTATATTTAAACATGAATACATCACAATGTCGACGCGTCAGGAAAGCTGTTTTGGTGTATCACACAAACATTGTTTTTGATAGATAGTGATTTAGAACAGATGTGTGTCTAAACTTCAGCATTATGAGAAGAAAAGGCTGCAGTCTTTGCCTCGTTTAGCTGCTCTGTTGGTCCCCAGTCAGCGCTCCCATGTCTATTCAGATCCAATGAAAAGGGTTGTGCTCTAGCTAGCGAGTCTCAGTTTCAGACATCTGCTTTGACACACATTTCAGCTATTCAGATAGTTGTTGAGTGCACGTGTCAGTGCTCAGTGAAAATGCCCTGCACCATTGAAACGTGCTGTGGGTAAATTTACACCTGCATAGATACCACCAACACCAGGAAGTACAGATGAGATTAGGCCTAGATGAGTTGCATTTTAAACCATGTCTTAAGTGCAGCATATTAAGAATAAGCTGATTAACGTACTAACTTCCTTGTTCTGTTCTTGAATTCTGTAATATTTAATTTCTAGAACAGTTATACCATAACAAGCTGCATCCTCTTGTATCTTAAGGTACAGAAGAGTTAGCTTGCTTTGTGCCATGTACTATGAAGGTAACATTTGCAGTGGTATGGTGCATTTGAACTTTCTTTCCTTCGTGCCCACAAGGGTTTTGAGTGATCAGTGTCAATTCATTATCAGTAATCTGCTTATAATTTCATTAATTAATCGTTAGCACTGTAGTGTATGAGAAAACAGTAAAACACTGGCAAATATAAGTTCCTAAAGTCCAAGTTGATGTAGTCAGATAGCTTGTTTTGTCTGATAAATGGTCTTTTAAGTCAAATGAAGTTAAGTTCTGTGTTATTAATTGCACAGGTACAGGTATACACATACATAGGAAAACACAGGACACAATCACTTATAGTGCAGAAGAAGTATATGAAAAAGGGCAGCTAATATACTAAAAAAGACAACCACAGTATGTCAAGCAGTGTGTTTACATGCATTTAAGTAACCGGGTTACAGTTGGCTTTCCCGAGTAAGCTGATTTCTGAACTGTCACTTAACAGTTTCTTTTCGTAAGTAGGGTAGGGGAGTAACTGGGTTTCTAGTCATCTTTTTACAAGAGCGCATATGCATAACAAAGGCTGCAGACACTCCCCGATCTGCTATCACCTGAGAGGAGCAGCTGGGTGTATGGCCCAGTAAAGATGCTAAAGTACGGCATATGAACTGACAAATATATTCTATTTACTATCAAACAATGATAAGCAGCACAGCCACACAACAGAGACCAGCATTTCCCGCACAACCCCTGCCCTGCCTGGAAAGTCAAGTTAATTTATTTAATTTTATTTTCTGTATAGCACCAGACCACAACAGCAGTCATTTAAGGTTACCTCACCTATAGAACAAGTCTATACCTTGCTCTTCTCTTAACCAAACTAAATAGCCTTGTTTGTCTTGACAGCATGTCATTTCTCATCTGCTCTCAGTATCGGGCACAGCAGAATTCCCCCCGATGTGCACACAGTTGCAAATACGTTGATCAATTAAATGTCGTTATTTGCCAAATTAATGGATCTACAACATCCCTCTTTCTCTTCCGCTAACATATCCGATCTTGCAGTTTAAAATGCTGATATATAACAACCCCCCTGCGGTGGTGCCCTCCTAATGCTGTTAACCTCGGGGAAACACCGGAGACACTAAACTTCGGCAATTTTGCTTGAATAAAGTACTTAATTTTTTTTTTTTTATCAAAACAGTTAATGGTTAATTTACTGAAATTAACTGAGTAAATGTTTAAGCTGTGGTTACATGCAAAGCAGGATTGTTGAAGTGCTGGTGGTTACGGCAGACTGGAAAACAACCAAAACTTTTCAGACTTATTTATAGCTCCATCTCATAAATAACCTAAGTTAGCCTGTCAACATGTAATGTCTTGCTCTCTGTAAGATGTTGTGATAAGTGTACAGATTCTTAAACATGTTTTTAAACATGTGTTTTCCTGCATCACATGTTCATGGCTGCCACATAAAATTTGTCAATGCATGCTGTAGCAGTCCTTAAATAAGGAAGCTGTAGCATAAATATGCTTCTGAGTGTTCTGTAAAATGTAGGCTGTGGCTATAAACAATATCTATATATACCTTTACACTACAGTAGCCACGCAGCTGCATAGTTTAACCAGCTGAGACACATTATTTGCAATTTCCTGCACAGGAGACAGAAACAGTATTTTTTTGTTTGTTTGTTTTTTGCTTAAAGCCCTTAACTTACATAACTGTAACTGCATTGTGTCATGATATGTTTTGTAATCATATTTTTTTGTGTAAAGCTCTGAAGTTCTGCAACTTGGACGTAAAAAACTCATTATCTTCAAGTACAATCAGATTCTAAATAACTTAACTGCAGAACCTCAGAATCTGCGTCATTGGAGGCCAAGGTTAACCTGACAGAAATAACAAGGCAAATAAATACAGTTTTGGGAGAGGGAAGGGAATTTTCTTGATGAATCTGTGGAAGATTTGGTGCAGGATGACAGGTTTAAAGTAACACCTGTGTGTGGGAAATACAGATGAAATCTATTAGTAAAGTATTTATTTTCGAATAAGCGTGGCTTAGTAACAGATCATTTTAGATTTTCTGGTGTCAGCAGAGAGGAAAAGCACAAGATCTTCCTGCAATCCAGCTGGATCGTGTTTAAACTGTTGATTCATTTTTGGAGTGGGTATTAATTTAGCTTTGATTCAGGGAGAGGTTTCAGTCAGCGATTGCATCTTCTCACAGGGTTCTATTTAAAGTCTAATTTTGCTGCTGTTATTTGATTATATTTACAGCCATATCCAAACAACAAACTTCTTCTCAGGAAAACAACAGAGCACTGACTCAGAGCTGGGTTTCCTGTTCTCAATAAATCACTTCAGCTCACTTTTCCTCTAAAGAGAACTTCAGGACATCCAAGTCTGTGCTGAAGCACTTACTGTTTATCTCCAGCTGTGTCCCACATCTCTTTACTTTGCTATCTTGGCATCAAGTCTGATTCTCTACAGACCTGAACACATGAACGATACTGAATAATAAGTTTTCTTATTTAGTCACAGCCAGTTTCAGCACTTTCTTTGCTGCCAAATGAGCATAGTTTTTTGGCAAATGGCTTTGGATAGCTCTCTCACAGTAGTTAGTAGTAGTAGTGCTTCATTTCTTAGTATCATGTGTTACTAATTCAGTACACATTTTGAATTGCACCCCACCAAAGTGTGTTCAAGAATGTTCCCTCATTAAATTGTTATAAGGAATCTTTTAAACAGACAAACGGTGATTGCACGAATGTGGCATAAAATGATTTCTTGGAAGCTCAGTATTAATTGTAAAACTTCAGGCCCGGTTGGCGGGTAGCAGATTAACGGACTTACATATTTGCCTCACAAAAATGGTGGCAGTTGTGTTGGTTTGAGCTTTCACTTTGATCTATAAAGGAACCTACTTTTCCTTTTTTGGCTCTGCTGATCATGATCATCTACACGATTCAAGAACATCCCTTTTTGCCCTTCTTTGTCTGCGCTAAGGGGTAGATTGTTAGACCGCATTCTCCCACAAATAAAAGAATACAAATAGCAGCAACCACCCAGAGAAAAAAAAATAAACCAAACCTTTTGACCCTACACTCCTCACTGAACTATCACAAACACATGAGAGCCATCTAGTGGAGGTATTGAGTGACCTTTGGAAGCCTCTAGTCTAATGTTTATCTTGAATCCGTGTGTCTGGGGTGGTCCGACAGCTGCCTGAACAGCTTCTAAGTGTAACTTCAGTTAGGATGCAGTGATATAAATAGCAACTACCACCCAAGAACCCAAATATCATGATGTCAACATCAATAAACAAGGTAATAAACAAAAAAATCGGTATAAGCTAATCAGTGTAAGAATCAGATGTAAAGGCAGAATGATCCACCGCCTCCCAAACAGCAGCTATGTTGAACAAAAAAGGTCTTTAGAAGTGCTCAGCTATTCAGTGTTTTCTAGTGTTTAGGGAATAGCCTCAGTGGAAACAATTCCTCTTCCATGGAAAACTGGAACTCTCTGTCTGCACACTGACATACGTTACCTTTCCTCCTCCCTCCTTTGTGCACAGATTGAGCTGTAAATGTATCAGCGTCAGAGAGCTCAGTATGAAGAAATCAAGCCGGCCAGTGGTGAGTAAGGCGAGCGGAGATCGAGGCAAGGCAGAAGCCACGGCCACCGTTGGCACCGGAAAGCCTGTCGCCAAGAGCACTGCCACTGCACCTCTGTCTAAGGTCAGACATATCATGTGATAGATGGATTTAGCAGTGAATACATGATGCTGCTAAAGTTATTTATTTATAATTTATAAGGTATTTTATTTTCTTATTTGTAAGTGAATGTGTTGACATTTTGTATTTTCAGGTGAAGAGCAATGATGATCTTTTAGCTGCTATGGCTGGAGGGAATTCTGCGTCAAGTAGTGCTGTCAAGAACAAGAGGACTTCCTCCATTGGGACTAATGCTAGCAACCTAGACAGCAAGCCAAAGACAACATCAGGTATATCTGAAGTTTCATTTCTGTATATAAATGTAGAAAATCTTTTGTACTTCTCTTTTATGGTAAAGTAAGTATTACTCTTTCCTGTCTTCGTCAGGTACATCATCCAAGCGTACGACATCTTCGACTTCCAAGGAGCCAAATTCATCAAGAGACCGTCTTAGGACATCCAGGACATCAGTTGCTAAGAAGCATTTGGTATCAGGGGCTGTAGGAGGCGATGTGGCCTCAGGGAAACGCTCACGCAACCAAATCCTGGCAGAGTCCGAGGGCCGTATGAGCAAGTCTAAATCAGATGGCCAGATTAGTGATAAAGTGGCTCTGGAGGCCAAAGTAAAGGACTTGGTGGGTTTAGCTAAGAGCAAAGATGTGGAGATCCTACACCTGCGAAGTGAGCTGAGGGACATGAGGGCACAACTTGGCCTGGGAGGGAAAGAAGTGGCTCATCTGGAAGAGGCAGGGGAGGAAGAGAAACCCCAGGTTTCAGCCATCACAGCAGCAGATGTGGAGTCCACTCTGATCCTTCTACAAGAACAGAACCAGGCTATCAGAGAAGAGTTGAACCTGCTGAAGAGCGAGAACCGTATGCTGAAAGATCGGCTCAACGCACTGGGCTTCTCTCTGGAGCAGAGGCTTGATGGCTCTGACAAGCTATTCAGCTACACCTCCCTGAGCCCAGACCTGGCAGCAGGCAGTGTGCAGAGTGATGGAGGAGGCACAGGTACCCTGACCTCCTCAGTCGAAGGCTCTGCTCCTGGATCTTTAGAAGATCTGCTCACGGGACATCAGCATGGAGGCTCAGCGGACAATCTCGATAGTGAATCCAGCGAGGTCTACCAGGCCGTCACTTCCAGTGATGATGCTCTGGATGCCCCCTCTGGAGCCTCCTCATCATCAGAATCGGAATGTGCTCCCAGTAGGGAGCGCTCACGGAGAGGCAGCAGCGGCAATGCCAGCGAGGTGTCGGTGGCCTGTCTGACGGAGCGCATCCACCAGATGGAAGAGAACCAGCACAGCACTGCTGAGGAGCTTCAGGCAACGCTACAGGAGCTGGCTGACCTGCAGCAGATCACTCAGGAGTTAAATGGAGAGAATGAGCGACTTGGCGAAGAGAAGGTGATCCTCATGGACTCCCTGTGCCAGCAGAGTGACAAGCTGGAGCTCTACGGTCGTCAGATTGAATACCTGCGCTCTTTGCTGGATGAACACCACATATCATATGTGCTTGAGGAGGACATCAAGAGTGGCCGGTACATGGAGCTGGAGCAGCGCTATGCAGACCTGGCAGATAATGCCCGCTTTGAGAGAGAGCAGCTGCTGGGGGTTCAACAACACCTCTCCAACACCTTAAAGATGGCTGAACAGGACAACGCTGAAGCCCAGGAGATGATCGGGGCGCTGAAGGAGAGGAACCACCAAATGGAGCGCATCATGGAATCAGAGAGACAGGACCGGGCTGCCATGGCTGCTGCGCTTGAGGAGTACAAAGCAGCAGTGAGCAATGACCAGGCGGAGCTCAGCCGCTGCAGAGCCCAGCTGGACCAGGAGAGGCAGAGGGTGGCCGAGCTATATTCACTTCACACTGCGGGGGACAAAAATGACATTTGCCAGCTGCTGGAAGGTGTGCGGCTGGGGAAAGAGGAGGCTGAGGCCAAAGCTGCAAAAATGCAGGAGGAGCTGGAAGAGGCTCACAGTGAACTTAACCAGCTGCAGGAGACTTTCAGTAAGGTTAGTTCTGTGTGGAGCTTCAGTTTCCTGAAGCCATGGGATGCTAAATTGAGCTGTTTGACCTAAAAAAAAGAACTTTAATTTTAGGTGTATGCACTCCAGAAAGAGTTTCTGGGTCACCAGAATGAGTCCTCCTTTTATTGTCTCTGGGTCAGCACCAGATTTTACCTCTAATGTTTCAAAGTCTCCAGGATCTGTATTTGGAAAAGTTTGTACATTACCAACAAAATGCTAGGCAGAGGATGACTGTGTAGTTAATATCTTTATATATATAGTCTTTAAATTGATTTTGTAATTGAAGCTGTGTTTCACATCTATCAACTAATTACTTCATTGCTTGTTAATAATTAAATGAAGGCTACTTTCCATCCTGTGTGTGCAGCTGAACAGGGAATACAGAGACTTCCAAGAGCAGGTGCAGCAGCAGATGGCCGAGCAGGAGCGCGCACTGGAGAAGCAGCGCGTGGAGCTGCAAGAGAAAGACACAGAGATCGCAGACATGAAGGAAACCATTTTTGAGCTAGAGGACGAGGTGGAGCAACACCGAGCCCTTAAACTCCACGACAACCTTATTATCACAGACCTTGAAAGTACGCTTGCTTGAAAGGCAATTCACAACCGACATCCACTGTGATGTAGTATTGATACATTCTGTTCTGTTGGCTGGTGATGTTAATATCACCAACAAGTATCTTCTTCTTCTAGACTCTGTGAAGAAGCTGCAGGACCAGAAGCACGACATGGAAAGAGAGATTAAAATTCTTCACCGCAGATTGAGGGTAAGGACTCTGCTGCATGACGGTCAAAGTTTCCTGAGGACATTGCACTCAAATACTGCTGTAACAATAAATAATCATGAAGCTGCGCAGAACATCTCGGGTCCATGATGTCCACCACTAATTCACTGTCACTGTTGTCATCAGTCTTCATACAGAGCAGGCATCTAATTTCACTGAAACAAAACAGAACTGTGGTTTTGTCTCATTTTGTGTGTGTGTGTGTTACGGGTATGTGTGTACAGGAGGAGTCAATGGAGTGGCGTCAGTTCCAGGCTGATCTGCAGACAGCTGTTGTCATTGCTAATGACATCAAGTCGGAAGCACAGGAGGAGATTGGAGACCTGCGCCGCCGACTGCAGGAAGCCCTGGAGAAGAATGAGAAGCTGAGCAAGGAGCTGGATGAGGTCAAGAGCCGCAAGTAAGAGGCACAGAGAGACGTGGACGAGCTCCAGCAGTCACACTGGCATAGCCTGTCTTATGATACTGAACAAAGGAAGGGGAGATTGAACTGTGTTTATAGCTCTAGATGCTCATTGGCAGGGTTTACATTCATTCCCCCTATTTGTCGCAGAGTTTACAAACTGAGCGGAGTAATTGTTTTCCAGGCAGGAGGAGGAGAGAGGCAGAGTGTACAACTACATGAACGCAGTGGAGAGAGACCTGGCTGCTCTCAGACAGGGGATGGGTCTCAGCAGACGATCCTCCACCTCGTCAGAGCCCTCACCTACTGTCAAAACACTCATCAAGAGCTTCGACAGTGCCTCACAAGGTGCCACATTCACAACATGCTCTGCCATCCTCACTTTTATTCCTTTATTTGTTAGGAAATGCCCATTCCTTTAAGTTTGGCTACTTTCACAAAGTGCTGAATGCTTCATACAGGCTTCATTATGTTTCAGAGAGTTAAAAAAACTAAATGACATTCTCAGGAATACAACTCTTGCATAGCAGGATTTGTTATAAATAAATAAATATATAATGTATAGTAGTTTGTTTTTAGCTCAGAATTTGTACACAGAAATGTTTGTAGATAGGATTTCCAGTGTGGTCAATTACATACATACATACATCTATGTGGATCAGGTCTAAAACTTGTGCCTAACGGTCCTCTGCTGTGCTAACTCAGGTCCACCTTCCAACGGCGCATCTGTGACTCCAACAGTCCCAGCTACCCCGCTACCACGTACCCCCCTCAGTCCCAGTCCCATGAAGACACCTCCTGCAGCTGCTGTTTCACCCATACAGGTGCACAAAAAAACAAAATGTTTTATTTTACTCTACAGACATGACATGATTTACAAGACATATTAACAGCTGTATAAAATACAATAGAAAGATACATAGATATAAAAATAATGTCACAGAATAACCTATGCCTGTTTTCTGAACATAGACACAGGTTCTTAGAAATAACACAAGTTTTGTATTAACCAGGTGAATCAGATAAATTTGACAATATTTAATAAAAACAATTTAATTATTAATCTCTTTGTAAAACTAGAGAATACACTCAGTGTATATTAGATGTGAGAGACTATAATTTGTAAGTAAAATAATCATGTTAAAATATTATTATAAGTCATTATTGATTATGGTTACTTTCTCTGCAAAACATGTTTTACCTCAGCAAATCTTCGCATCAGACAAACTGGAACCAGCAAAAAATTTGTTATTGATTAAAATGAAAATTAGTATAGAAAAATAATTATCAAGAGTCTGCCAGGGTCTTTCTCTGTGGAGTTTGCATGTTCTCCCCGTGTTTGCGTGGGTTCTCTCCGGGCACTCTGGCTTCCTCCCACAGTCCAAAGACATGCAGTCAGGTTAACTGGGGACTTTAAATTGCCCGTAGGTGTGAGTGAGAGTGTGAATGGTCGTTTGTCTATATGTGGCCCTGCGATAGACTGGCGACCTGTCCAGGGTGTACCCTGCCTCTCGCCCGTAAGCTGGCTGGGATAGGCTCCAGCACACCTGTGACCCCTGCGGGGACTAAGCGGTTCATAAGATGAATGAATGAATATTTATCAAGATTATTTTGCTGATAAACTCTGTCAGTTTCATAGTTTCTTTCACATTGTTGGTGTATTTGTCTATACTAAGACCATTCAGAGTTTTCTTATGCAGAAAGTGGTTATGTGTTTCTGTTTCAGAGACACTCCATTAGTGGGTCTATGGCAGCAGCCAAGCCGCTCTCGTCACTGAGTGATAAGAGGCCCAGCTACACAGACATGACCATGCCAGGTGAGGCATTTGTCACAGTGACTATTTAAATGTACTTTGCATTCTGTATAAGTGATGACATATTTTCGTTATTTTACATTGAATAAATACTTTGGGTTTAGAAAGTTTTCAGACCCAACTAGAGTGGCTGGACTGAAGCCTCTCCTCTGTGCAAAACGCATGAAAGCCTGCTTGAAGGACTCTGACTGTGAGGAACAAGATTCTCTGGTCTGATAAAACCAAGTGTTTGGCCTCAATTCTAAATGTTATGTCTGGAGGAAACCAGGCACTGCTCATCATTTGCCTAACACCATTGAAACGGTGAAGCGTGGTTGTGTCAGCATCATGCTGTGGTTGTGTTTTTCAGTAGCAGGGACTCAGAGACTGGTCAGGGTTGAGGGAAAGCTAAATAGAGCAAAGTACTGAAATATCTTCATTGAAAACTTGTTCCACAGTGCTCAGGACCTCAGACTGGGCTGAAGGTTCACCTTCAAACATGACAGCGATCCTGAGCACACAGCCAAGACAACACAGAAGTGGTTGAGGGCAACTCTGGATGTCCTAGAGTGACCCAGCCAGAGTCCTGACTTGAACCCTATTGAACATATCTGGAGAAAACTGAAAATGGCTGTCCACCCGATCCAATCTTAACTTGAGAGGATTTGCCAAGAATAATGGCTGAAAATCACACTCTCCAGGTGTGCAAAGCTTGTCGCGTCACACCCAGAAAGACTTGAGGCTGTAATTGCTGCCAGAGGAGTTTCAACAAAGTACTGACTAAATGTGATATTTCAGGTTTTCTTTTTTTTCAGTTTACAGATATTTCTAAACTTCAGTTGTCACTTCAACTTACAACATCATGTCATTAGGTGTGAGTGTAGATTAATGACAAGAAAATGTATTTGAATGATTGTAGTGTGAGGCTGCAACATAATGGAACACAAATTGAAAAAAGTGAATGGTGTCTGAAAACTTTCTGAACCCACTGTACATGTGACTGGTGAAAACTGCACACAGGACACACGCAGGAAATGCCTATGTGCCAAACACCTCTGTCTTCTGCTAAATCTCTGTAAATCATCCTAATGATTTAACAGCAGGGACAAATTTCCAAAAAGTCCTGGATTTCTGACTAAGCCAGTTTATGGTACATTGATGCAATTTTTTACAAGCCACCAGATACTGTAGAATTTCCATCAGTCAATTCTCTCCAGTAAAAGTCCAAGTATTTCATGTGGACGTGCAGACTTGGCTGTAGTCTCCAAAGTTCCGTTTATTTTTCTCTGATTTATTGTTTTCTTGCCGAGTGAGTTGGCCTCGTGCGTCGGTATTCCCTGAACTCAAGGGGCTGGAATGTGGCTCTTCGTTGACCCCATTATAGCCCATTTAGAGGAAGTCCCTTATAGAAACATAGTTACTGTGGGCGATTCAATTTCTGTGATGCATCCACAGCGGAGCACCTTCTCAGGGGAACCTCAACTAGCCGACCTCCATCTGTCCTCCAGAGGGTCTCCAATATGGACACAACCAAGGCAATCTCAGGTTAGAGATTCTAGTGACGTTCTAAGCGATACCTCGGTTTCCAGTTTAGAGTAAAAGTCCATAATCATCTCCCTTGTTCCAAGCAGTGTCTCGCAGGAGCAGTGAGGAAATAAAGAGGGACATGTCAGCTCCAGATGGGGCCTCCTCAACCTCCCTGATGGCTATGAGCGCAGCCTCCTCTCCACTGTCCCTGTCGTCCTCGTCTCCCACCGCCTCTGTCACCCCCACAGCACGCAGTCGCCTAAGGTACTTCATCTAGAGCACTTCCCCCCTGCATGTGGAGCTGATTGGTACATGTGAATGGAATACCACACAATTGCTCACAATACTTGTTTAAAGTTAGGGTGTCTCTGTTTCCATGCTCACCTGTGAGTTTTGTTATGTGAGTGACATCAACTATTCATCCTGTAGTTGTGATTGGTCAACACACATAGACCCTAAAGTGAAGGAAACGTGTCTGCCTCTCTGTCATAGTAAAACGTTTAAAGGAGTGTTTGTTTATTACAGAGAAGAGAGAAAAGACCCACTGTCAGCACTGGCCAGAGAGTATGGAGGTTCCAAGAGAAATGCTCTGCTAAAGTGGTGCCAGAAAAAGACTGAAGGCTACCAGGTAGGTTACTGGGTTAGCCCTATGCACCCTATGTTATAGGGGTTGCAGTGTGCCACTTTTTGACCCAGATGAAGGCCATGCTAGGCTATGCAACATGTCGACCTGTTGAGTTGCACAGTGGATACTGCAGGAGCAAGGTTTTGGAAATGGAGAAGAAAACATGGAATAATTAGTCAGACAATGATGTAGGAGTGTGAAGGTTTTTCTAATGTAACAAACTGCTTTACACCTGACACCAGCTCTGCAACACATACACATGCTTGTAAGAAAGATTAGAAAGCGTAATTCACAGTGTGACTAAAATGGTGGTGGTAGGAGGGAACAGGCAATTCCTCCATTCATGCCAGGAATTGGCCTGGATCACACAGAGAGATTCAAATGTGCATTTAGTGGCATATCGCCAGTTCTTATCAGTGGATGCTTTGTAGAGGCTAAAGATAACTAAAGAAAACAGTCTTTGTAGAGTAACACAAACAGCACAGCAACACAGATTTTTCCGCTACTAGTTTATAATAAAATAATTCATTTTCAAATTTGTAAAAACAAATACACAAGAGGCTAATAATTTATGATTGATTACTCAGTGAGACAATATTAGTCTTAGTCCCTGAGCAAGCGTCCGGTGCTCTGCTAATGACAAAGTGGGGTGTAGCTCCTTAATAAAATAAATAAATAAACAGAGCTACCAAAGTAATGTATAATATAAATACATTATATGGCCACTGCAGAAAAATGTGACTGTAATTATTAGCAAAAGCAGGGTTTGATGTCACTTTAACTTTATTAATGTTGTCATTTCTACCTTTTATTTCATTCTGGTGATGGTGTTGTTACACATATACTTCTTTGTATGTTGTATTTGTTTCAAAGAAATCGAAGAACACCTGTCTAAACATAGAGACAATAAATGTTTATTCACCTAGAAATAACTTAAATGACAATCAACAGGTGCGTCTAGAGTCACTTGGCATGTTTATCTCTTTTAACTGATAGGTGGTGGTTGCCATGGCACCTTCAGGAAGTGTGCAACATTTGGTACATCCTGCATGGTTCCTATCACAAGACCTTCTCTAAATCATTGTGTATTATCTAGACTATAGTTGTGATCCCGAGTAGACTTGAGCGTTTAGTTGCATAAAGCCTCAGTGGTTGTTTGCAGGGGGCTGTAAATCTTGTGTTTTAAAGCTGGGATGACAGTTGATGATGGAAATGATGATACATGAGATACGGATGAGTCATGGAGATACTTCATATAAAATCCCACAACCATTGTCAGGTTGAGCTGCTGTTCACTGTGGTTAAATCACTTTAAATAGCTCCATGGCAACAGAATTTATTGTGAGTATAATATATTTTAGAAGCAGTGTTTAAAGCTGTACAGCAGCTGGCAGGGACGTTGATGACCTGGAATAAAATGTGGTACCCTCTTAGCTCAAAGCAGTCCCAGGAATTGGTTTTCCATTGATTTTTTTTTTTTAAATGCAGGACTGTAAATGTTCTGTTAGGAAATGTTCTGTTCTGTCAGGTTAAATCAAAGTAAAAATTATTCCTCGCTGTTTTTTTTCAGAACATCGACATCACAAACTTCAGCAGCAGCTGGAATGATGGCCTGGCCTTCTGCGCTGTGCTTCACACCTACCTGCCTGCACACATCCCCTACCACGAGCTCACCAGCCAAGATAAGGTAAGTAAACATGAGAGGAAAAACCCCATGAAATCCCCAAACTTTTAATAACGAACACTATGTTTGTGAATGTTGTCAGACAGACTCTTGATTCTCTCATCTTTTCCTCAGAGAAGAAATTTCACCTTGGCTTTCCAGGCTGCAGAGAGTGTGGGCATCAAAAGCACTTTGGTAAGTTTTATATCATTTCAAGTGTCAAAAATATAACAATGTATATATTCCGTTTTTGTTTTATGTGTGACCCTTATCCACACATTCCTTCTGCCTTTAATGGACAGTACACTTTTAGTGATGGCAGCTTCTTTGGTTTCACTCCATTGCTGTCATTTCTGGTTTAAATCTCTATTACGTTTACTGTTCAGTGTATTTATATTCTCCCTCTTTAACTATGTCTTCCTCTATTTCAGGACATAAACGAGATGGTGCACACAGAGAGGCCGGACTGGCAAAGTGTCATGACTTATGTCACGGCCATCTACAAGTACTTTGAGACCTGACTTTGAGACGTCTCCCCCCACCCTGCTCCTGCAGCACAATCCGAGCGACACAGACCCTCCGGAAACGTTTCAACTCCATTCTCAACTGTTATACCTCACTGACCTGCTCCACAACACGCACCACCCAGTCACACTGTATGTCACGCCTTAGCATTTGCACACCATACAGAACATCACAGGAAACACACGCCATCTTCCCAGCGCAGCATAGGAAGCGCTTTGTGTAGAGCTGTAGTCTAAGGGCTTCACTGTATGTTTACTGTAATTCCAAGCCATGTGACTCTGGTGAAAACCCGGTAAACCATGTGTGAAATGACTCTTTGCCTTCAATTCCTATCTGAGGATGCAGCATGGAAAAGAAACCAAGTCTCAGTGCCTTCTGCCTGGCTTTTCCCAGCAGATATTCCTCTTCACGTAACCCAGATCCCAATCTGTTAAAGGGAAATTCTGGCAAAATCTGACTTTTCATAACTAGTCAGTGTTTTTCTTTTTGTGCCCCTGTGCAAAGAAACTAAAAGTTAAAAACATTGGAAATCCCTCACACAACCCTGAAAATTCCTTGCAAAAGGATTTCAGACAGGCGCAGCCTTTTTGCACCAAGTCTTCCTGACAATATATTACAGTACGGATGCCTCTTTCAGTGGACAAAGTGCCTGTTTGAGTTTTGATGCAGGAGACCAGGAAACAGAGCTCTGTGTGGGGGCCACACCTCCACAGAGGCAGTGTGAAAGTGTCTTTTCTTTCTCCACTGCTGAAGATTAGAAGAGTTGTTTCCATACATGTTTCAGAGCCTTTCGATTGAAGATTTGTCGAACATCAGGACGAACCGATGCTGCCACAGCTGCTACATCGGCATCTGTCCGATTTTCATTTTCACTACACAGTTTGTTAAGCAACACTAACACATTATAATGGTTTTTCACTAATAGATTAATGAAGGTGGACTAATATTCTTGATGTGTATGGAGTTCTGATCACTCATCGTACAATTGTCGAAAGTTCATGCATTTTGTAGGCCTGCATTTGCCATCTTAAGTTTCTGTTCAGGCACATCCAGTACACAGCATCAGCTCATCGCAACCTAAATATAATGTGAGTAAGCAGCATTTTAGTTAAGTGACAAAAGGTGTTTTGATCAACAACTTCTGTTCAGATCACAGAGCCTTAAACTTTATCAGTCTCTCACAGAGGGAATTTTTGTTGGGGAGCGATGTGCCCTAGTTTTTAGAAACCGGCAGAGGCAAACCACCACGTGAATAATAGCTTTTGTAGGTCAGTGCAAAATCAGAGGAATTGTTCAGTTTATACTAAGCTAAGTTAAACTGCTGCTTTATATTCATATTTACAACACAGATACGAAAGCGATAGCAATCTTCTCATTCTCATTCTGAATAAGCATATTTCCCTAAACTGTTCTTAACATTAGCAAATGTTACAAAACCATTTATTTTGCACGTAAATGACAAAATATGCACAAGCAACTGAAGAATTCATTGTGCCATTGACTTGTGTGTACAGTATGTGTGTGTGTCAGTACTGACGGTGTGTTAGACAGGTAGTTTTTGAAATTTTTAGTATCACTAACCATAACTGCACTCCAGAAGTCCACTTTCAGTCAGCAGCATTACTCTACTGCTGTGTTAATTGTGCCTCAAAAATACCAAGTTCACTGTATTTATTTGCATGGTTTCCTATAACTCTAGTGAGACGATTGCTTTATGTGTGTGACTGAAGTGTATAAGAATTTGTTACACATACATTAAGTAGCTGCACTGAGATAAGCTTTTTTTTTGTATACCATATCTCATTTCCTTGCCTTAACAATTTTATCCGAAGCTTCTGTGAGTGAAGCTGTGCCTGCTTATCCCTCCTCACCAGGCGCGTTGTGATAGCTTCTAAAAGAAGCCTCTTCCTGTTTGTGTCTCCTACAGCAAGTGATGGTCATAAATTATTTTTTGGAAGCTGGTTGAATCCCCTCATGTGTCTGCTGAAGGTGACACACACAAACACGCGCTTTATTGATCTGGATCAGATGACGCTGCCAGCTGGCATCAGTAGCAGCATCTTTGTGTCGTGGCGTCGTGCTGTCCGCCGACCCACATCACCACAGATGTGCACAGCTGCATCACACATACAGTCATTTTTAAAGTTGGCACAATAACCCACAAAAGTGAACGCGTTTGTTTGTGCACAAGAGCAAGTGTGAGTGAGTTATTTAATGACAGTTTGAAAGCTGGACTGTGAAGTGTGTTCTTGTGATGCTGGGGATTTAGCAGCCAACTGTTTCACTGCGTTCTGCTCTGTTCCACCGCTGGACCACTCGCTTTATTGCTCCCGACAGGAACATCTGAGAGCCCCAGAAAGACGTGAAAAACCTCTCGACCCCAGATGCGGAATGTGTTTTCATCACGTTTTTAGAGATTGCTGGGACTTTACGAGGTCCAGCGTGTGCTGATGTGGAATGATTGATGAACACTGAGTCCAGCCTGCTGAGGAGAAACCAGACGGCTGGCGAGAGCTAGGAAACACATTCCACCTCCACATGAGGGACATGTCATTAGGAACCTGAGGTGATCCTCCTCCTTTAAGTTTATGGCTCCACCACAACCAGCAAAGTAAATGTGAACATGTGCATTATATCTTTATTGGGTCCACTTCATCACGCTCCATTTAGTTGTCTGTGTTTACTTGAACATGCTCTGAGAATTCCACTGAACCTGCTTTAGTTTGTCTTTTTGCTTCCACATTGCCTTGTTGTTGTTGTTGTTGTTGTTGTTTTTTTAAAAACTGAATACTACGTTTGATTTTTGGTGAGGATTATATTTTCCCAGATCACACAACATGCAGTGCTGAAAGGTTCCCCGAAGCAGTTGGAATAAACGAGTGTGTATTTGTGTTTGTACAAGGACTAAGCTACAGTATTTGTGTGCACAACGTGATGAGAGTGAGTTGTATAAAAATGCTGTGTGGTTTTACGTTGCTTTATTTTTCCTGACGATAGTTATAAAAGACCATTGAAACAGCCAAGTGTGTTGTCATCATTGTCTCAGCAGGTGGTTTCAGCTCAGTTACATTTCAGTCCACTTACAGTAAATGATGAATATACTGTAGTTAGACTGTGGCACTGACTAATGACTGGAAATGTGTCTCCCAGTGAAAGAAACACGCTACTCAGTAAGTTGAATGTACTGTATGTCATCAACAGACTCATCCGCAGGCTTCGACTGATCCGCCCCTGGAGAGGAAACAGAGGCAGACTTCAGCCTGGATGTGTTTTTATGAGAGAGACAAAAAGAGCGAGGCTCATCTCTGCGAGTCATTCACCGAAGAAACTGCCAGAGACGTTTATTACACCATTTCCTGAAGCGAAACAGCGTTTTAGTTTGGGGGAGGGGGTCGGGCGCTTTAACCGCTAGAAGTTTGACAATATTATCGCCCGGAGGGAAGTGAAACTGTTAATTTGCCTGCGCTGTGTGTTTTTTTATTTTTATTTTATCGACCATCTGACACACAGCTACTGGATACTAGAACTTGATCATTAGTCGGAAATCTACAGTTTCTTCCATGTCAGAATAAAAGGTGAGTCAATGTAATTGATTATAAATTGGATTCTGCATTAAACCAGTTATGCATCAAATCATTTTGCCAAACGGAATTTCTGATGCTACTTGTATTGACTTTGATAATATTTGGTGCATGCGATGTGGTGCCATTGTTAAGTAATAATGATGCATGCAGCTCACTGACCGCAGGCGTACTAACGGGATGTGAAAGCATATGGTGAAGTGATGTTTGGTACAACTTGTCCTACATAGTTTGTTAATTTCCTCACACAGGAATTGTCAAACAGTTGCAAGTAAAAGGTTTTCAGTTTCCTGGTTTTCTGCAACAACAACAGCTGATAAACACAGACATGATATTTCATTTTCTTTATTAAACGCACACAGTGATGGTGGGAAAAGTAAGTTAAACAGTGTTTGAATATGTGGTTCAAGCACCTTTTGCAGCAATAACCTCAACCAGACAATTGTGTTGTAGTGGATTAGAACACTGTTACTCAGAACTGCTTCAGCTCAGACATTTTCTCAGTATCTCAGTATGTCTGCTGGATTAAGGTTCGAAGTATCGTGACTTCTTTCCCAGAAGACCTTTAACTGGGTAAAGATCTGTGCTTTGCACTTCAGAAGGCAAGTTTTGCATCTCCAAAGCCATTTTGATCATGATTTACTGGGTAATAGTTCTGCTGTATCACCCAACCTCTGAGCTTCAGCTTGCAGACACCCACCCTGACATTATCCTGTTAGATTCAATGGTAAACTTGGGAGTTCATTTTCTCCTCCACGATACCAAACTGTCCAGGTCCAGAGGCAGCAAAGCAGCCCCGAGTCATGATGCTCCCTCCACCATACTTCATCCCCTGGATGATGTTTTTAAGGTTAGTTCACTGTTTCCTTTGACACTATACATAGTGCTTTAAACAATTCAACTTTAGTTTAATCAGTCGACAAAAAGTAGCACTGTGGATTGTTAAGGTTGTGTTTGGCACATGTTTTCTGGGAGAGAACTCACAGTATTATAAACTTTGTGTGGGTCTAATCCACAGCTACAGGAAGTGTTTGGTTGAGGTTATTTCTGCCAAAGCTGGTTCAACCAGTTTTTAAAACACAGTCTCGCTTACTTTTTCCACCAACACCGGATTTTTTTGGCTTGAAGTGAAAGTTTTATGTTGGGTCCTTAAAGAGCACTTTCCTAATAACACGTGCAAAAGTAATGCTGAGTTTTCGCTGTACTTAAGTTACAGACTTAAAAAAATCTTGCAATTCATAAAACACGAACATAGGCCTACTAAATTTAGTTCAGACTGAGCACAAACTCAGCCCAGGGCAAACACATCAGCATAATGTATCTAAAGGGCCTTTACAAATTTCCTTATGTAGGAAGGAATGATAGTGCACCACAAGGAGCCGTGCACAACAGTGGAAAATGTGACATTTTTTCAGTTGTATGATTAAATTCAGTATTATGTTGTTAGTCAAAATATTAGAATAAAAGAATAAAACACGTCTGTATGTTAGTCCATTTTTAGTAATCTTATTTATTAACAGAAGAAACAACGTCACAATTGTGTTTGTACAGCCAGTTCTGGGAAGGAGTGAACATGAAATTACACAGTTACAGTTTTATTATTACTAGTATTACTCACTGGAGTTCTTTTTTTATACCATTTTTAATATTAAAACTGTAAACAGGGATGTGATTCTCACTTGTGAAAAATATTTATTTAAAGTTTTGAATGTTTTGAATCAGAACAAAACATTGAAAAATTAGTTTCCTCTCGTTTCCATCTATGTTTTCGTCTGCGAAGCCATTCTGTAGTAGATCTAATTTAATGTTAAGGGTCATTGTCCTGCCCTGCGATGGACTGGCGACCTGTCCAGGGTATGATAGCTTGGATGGGCTCCAGCACACCCAGTGGTTCAGAAAATGGATGGATGGGTCCTGCTCCATCACCCTGTGTCTGCTGAGCTTCAGCTGGTGGACAGCCAGCCTGATGTTATGATGAAACTAAGGCTGGATTGTTTGCAGCACTATGTCAGGCGTTAAAAAGGGAACCTTGAATCCCAGAGATGAAGAACAGTGAAGGGACAACCTAGTACATCTACTGCAGAAATGCTTCAGAGACACAAAATCCACCTTTTTGGCCCAGTCAGAGCCCAGACCTCATCACCCAGAGGTGCTGTGGAATGAATGAGAGAGCCGTTCACACCAGACATCCAGAGGATATTGCTGAGCTGAAGCGGTTCTGTCAGGAAGAATGGTCCAACTGAACAGGTGGTTCAGCCAGTTATTAAAATAAATACTGCTTCACTATCATCAGTCTGTATTTTCAGTGAGTATGGTCAATAAAGACATGACATAAAAACATCTTCATGAGCAATTTATGCAGAAAAAAACAAGACATTGCAAGTAGTTCACTTTTTTTTGCCTCTGTATATAAAGTGGTTTCTATTTGATGTTCAAGTAATATTGTTTCTTGCTCATTTTATTTCCAATTTAAAGGAGTCAGTTTAATAGTGTGTGGGGGGCGTCTGTAAGGAGGTGGTCATACACCAGCTGTGGGTTTGATAGTTTGATCCTTGACTCTGTGCAAGGAAGTGAAACTGTGCATGACAGTGAGCATGAAGTTGCCCCAAGACTGGTGACCTACCCGAATGTACCCCACAGCTGGGACTGACCCCCACACCCTCATAACCCTTAAAGGACAAAAAGTTTAGATAATTAATAAATGAATTCTTGAGCATAATTCCTGATATGTGCTTTCTAATATTAACCACAGCCTGTCCTTAAGAGAGGTTTCCCCTTGTTTTACTTTTAATAGCTGGAGTTTCTTATGATATGTTTCTTAATCCCAAGTCACAACGAGCTGATTTTTGGGTTGGGTGCGTTGCTAGCATGGGAGAATCACTTCTGTAGTTTCCAGAGAATCATAATTTCCTTTGCTGTCCTCTGGGAGTTTTATTTTGGAGTCACTGCTACTGTATAAAACATAATAATACACTGCACTATTAAAACCAAACTACTCTGACAGAAAGACAAACAAATACCAAGAGGAAAGAGACCAACAAAAACTTTCTTTGTAAGACAAATAGAATGAATAAAGAGCCGAACCTCCTGATAACTGTCATTCTTCAAATAACATGTCTTTGGTATTAATGAAAAGGTCTCATCTGACCCAAAGGGAAAAGCATGACTGGGAGCGCAAAGACCTCTGTGTTCCAGCACAGCTGTTGTCTCCAAAAATGCAACGTAACCTCTAGAAGCATTTCCTCTGAGGGAATTCAGCACCACAAAATCATCAGATTGTCTTTTCGTCTTTTCTTATACCTTTTATGGCCCCTATACTACTGTATAGCACCATTCACTAAGTGTAGGCTCATGGGACTGTAGAATTAAAAATGCATTTATTAACAGTAATTCATTTTTGCTCTTCCACCACCTTCAGAGGGACATGTCTGTCCTCACCAACTAGCTGCTAACAAAATATATCATATAATCTATTTAACCTATTTAACCT
>OMLM01004018.1:100113-127421 GCA_900302695.1 Helostoma temminkii | reverse complement strand
CAGAGGGGCCCTGTGATAGACTGGCAACCTGTCCAGGTGTACCCTGCCTCTCACCCAGAGGAAAGGCAGTTAGGATAATGGATGGATGGGTGGAAGGACTTTTACTATGTTAAAACCTGGAACTAGCGAGTAAGTGCCTATAATAGGTGGTGCTCTCTTCCATTAATCTGATGGCATGACGGCTTAATGTGATGGCTTCACATCTGAATGAGCATCAATCACATTAACAGGTATGCTGCAGGGTTATTATCTAAAATGAAAACTACTTCAACAAGTGAGGAAGTGAGGCCTGGACATCAGAGCTGGGAGCTATGGGAAATTATAAATCAACAGTGAAACATACAAGAAAATGCTCAGTGTACGTCAGTGTGCATGTCAGTTTCTGACCATAATTATTTCAGGTGATGGTGTCTGTGGCATAGTAACCAAAGCAAAACCTCAACAAACTGAGTTAAAAGATGCTGAGAGAAAAAGCAAGAGAAACGTGTCCAGCGGCAGTAGAACCTAATGAAAAGATCAGAGGAGGATGAACAATCCGGTCAGTAGCAAAAATTTTATAACGCATGCATCAGTCTATTGATTGAGGCTGGTATGTCAGCTATGATCTACTATAAAGAAAACTGAAACAGCAGTTTTGGGCCTCCAGGTTACCCACTTTACCTTTACCTGCCTGATGATTCAGCCTCTGTGACACCTGAGTTGAAGATGAACACATGGATCAGTTTCTGGTTTCTTGTCTGCAGAAACCACCACTTTAATCACAAACATATTTCTTTTTAAAGTTTGGCAACACAAAGCACAGCTGTGTGTTTCCCTGGACTATTTGGAAGCACAGCATCCATCTGAAGCCTGGCAGGTCATACATGCATACTCATAGCTCAACTCTGATGAAGGTCCTTCACCAAACCTATAATAGATTCACATGTATGATGTCATTATGACTAGGTATTTTTAGACTTGATTGTAAGTTGTTCTCACGTGAGCACTAACAAAGGCACAGAACTAACGGGCCTCAGAAAGAGAACTTATAATTCAAGTTGTCTAGTGCCTACTTAAATCTCTGCCTCTGTAATTACACATGCATGGTAGCCCTCAATCACGTGGTAGGTCTAGCACTGCAGGGAACATTTCAAGGCTCCTTCTATAGCTATTGCACACTATTAGCCTTTGCACACATGCACCAGAGCACAGAGAAGAAACAGCTGAGATATTCTTGTAATATGTCCCATGTGTGTTCAGCTGCAAAAGTCACTGGCAGTTATCAAGCATTATGCTCCGTGAGTGGGACAGATGTGTTTATATTGGTCTTGATGGTTGGCAGCTGTAAGTAATTGAATTCATGCAAACTGTATGTGAGTTGTCTGTTCAGAAACATATTTGTCATAGTTTACTGTCATGGCAAATCAATTGAATCTGGCTTTCTATTTAAAAACTTTATCTAATCAGAGCCATCACATACTGTATTGAGAACCGACGCTGGGCAGAACATACACAACGTAACACACCAGCTGATGGATCATGTTCAGATACCTGATATAAGTTAACCACAAGTTCATAAAGGAAGGATATGTCAAACAACTGTTCATTTCAAGCATTTCAAGGATTTAAAATGTGATTACGTGTTCCACATTCCTTCTGAACTAGATAGTGAGAGGCCATCTACACTCACTGTATCTGCACCCTGTGCTATATGTGAATGCACCGTCATTTGTTTCAGATAAGATATCACACTTTTATGTTTAAATAGAATGTTTTATGTTTTAAAATATCACAGAATATGGCTCTGTTGGCCACACATTGTTAAATGGTCCCTGAGTAAACAGCACAGGCCAAAGATCACATCAGCTGTGGACATTTTGCGTCCCCTGTCTCTGTCTCTCTGTGCTTGACTCCAATAGCACTGGAGTAGAATTTACAGTTCTACTTAAAGACAATTATTTTCAAAACCAGGGGGGAAAAAGACTACATCCAATTAAAGTGAGCTTCTGCCCTGCAGAGGCCTTTTAACTTAGACAGGAAGCTTTGGCTGACCATTGTCTGCAGGCCCCTGCAGACTCCTAAACCACTTACCCACAGAAACATGATTAGTGCAATTGAATCCTTGTCATTGTCAGAAGCCAAGCCTCTCTGCTCCATATTAGCCTGTTATTTCCACACAATGACAGAATGAAAGATACAGATGAGTTACAGTTGGAGGCCAGGTCTGATTAAAAAACTCACACAAGTGTCTTCCTGTAGGAGCTTCAGCAGGGATTCAGCTTCTTCTCACTGACATATTCCCCCCTTGTCCAGTTTTAATAAAGCTTGCTAACCAAGTAACCAGGTGAGGCTTTGTTCTTAGTTGACGTAGCCAGCGCTCTGCTCCAAGAAGACAAATATGCATATGAATATAAAAATGCAGACAGAAAAAGAAAAGGACAGAAACCATTTTTCTGCTAACATGACTATTTGGATCTGTGTCAGTATTTTTGTGCACACCACTGTGACTTGACAGACTTAAATATATTGCTGGTATGCCTGATTTCTAATAGTGACCACTTTAAAGTCCAAATAAAACAGTACTGTCACGGTGAATGAATCCCAGAGTAATGACCAACTACATCAATGAAATTGGAAAAGAAGGAGATGGGCTGTTTTCTTTATGTCAGTGTGGTCAATGAGAAATTCAAACTGACTGATGTTTGGTTTTAGAGGAGGAACATATTAGTGTCTCCAATCAGAGGTTCAAAGGATACATTCAGTATCTGTAACAGTGGTAGCTTATATTAAAGACATACTTTAGCAACACAGAGTACTCAAACTGGAAGAAGCAAGTAAACAAAGTAGTCAAAACCACAGCAGCAGAGGCAGAGGTATCCATGATCCTGAAAATGACACACCCAGACAACTAAACTGCAATACCCCCAACATAATTTATTTATTTATTGTATTATTTATCATCATCTACAAGTTGCAAACATGTAGATGATGAACATACGAATAAAAGAATGTTCTCATCTGGCAGTACAACAACCAGTACAGTCGTCACTGTTAGCAAAGACACTTACATCACTTTGTGAAGGTTAGAAAAACGTTGTTTTCTGGTGAAGAAGAGAAAATATTAAGTCACTTCTGATGCAACATCTTTATTAGCTTTCTCCAACTTTTACCCAAGTACATTTGTCGCTTTAAACCACACATAAGAATCTGACAGTGCTGCAGGCTCGATTCCCGGTCCTTTCGTGGCTATATGCTGAGGTGTCCTTGGACAAGACACCGAAACCCCTGACCTTGGCGCCTCAAAGGGGCAGCCTGTCCAAAAAGGCTAGTTTCTGTGGGACTATAAGGGTTCATTCTTTCTCTTTTTATTAATAAATGGTGCATAATCACAATAATTACATGATTCAAAAACCTACTACCTCACATCTACCTTTCTTTTCATTACACCCTTCTCCCTGATAAACACCCTCATCAACAACCACATACATGTCTATACAGACCCTACAGAAGGTGTTTGGTTAGGTTGGTAGGTCAAATGTACTGTAGATAACTGTAACGACACGTTCAAACACAGACTCATCCAGAACCACAATACATTTTATATAACAGGTTTATGACTAGCTCTTATGTGTAATAACAGTGAAGTTCTCCAGCTACAGTAGCAAGCACTGCATTTATGTGCCACACCCAGGACACAGTGAGGAAAGTCAGGTAGATGCTGAATGATTGTATACAGATAAGCACAGAGAGGGAAGGGTCACAGTCTACAGGAGACCTGGACAAGCACACATATCAAACACTGGCCACTTTATTACGTACACCACCCGCTATGACTTCAATAATAAACATTTACTAGAATGATCAATTTTCAGACAGTTCTAACTTAAAAACTGTAGAATTGACAGCAGAGGTACTGCATTGGATTTTACATTGGCCTAACAAAGTGAGCAGTAAGTGTATATCACTGTATGTTAAACCAATAGGCCTCTTATTTGATTATATCATCATGATTATGATTAAAGAGCAGTAAGACAAGACTGTCTTACTGCTTAACTGAAGTTTTAGATCAGAGATTATCTAATGAAAAAGAAACAATGAAAAAACATTCAGTAACTGTGGAGTTGTACTAAATATACCCTGACACTTCACTGGCAGACATAATAAAATAAAGATCTCAATATAAATCCCATGGAGTCCAGTTTAGCAGACTTGCAGCTCATTATGTTTTCCAGCAGGAGGTTGAAAACCTTTGGTATTCCTAATCCATTTGTCAGATCTCTGTGGAAGAGCTGTAGAAGCTGTCCACAAAGCTCTGCTCTGTGGTTTAACTCAACATAAGTACTGCAAAATGTAACTGTGTCTATATGTAATGTGTCATTTGTTATATGTAGACATTAAGCACATTGTACATTGTCTCTCCATTCTAAAATAAGGGGAAAGAAGGTTTGCTCGATCATATTAACACAGCCTACTCTAGGTGGCAAAGCATGACTAGAAGTGGGCAACCAATCAGAAGCTGTAAGAGCAGGGATGGCTGGGAAACAACTAGAACAGTGTGCCTTGAGGAACAGGGTTGACAACCAGTGGACTAAAGCATAGCAAGGGAAAAGGAGTATTAAAGTAAGTCTTTGGTAAGAAAGTCATACTGAAACACTAATTAAATGAGCGCACACCCACACACGCATCACTTCTATGTGTGTAGCAGGATATAACAATACAACCAACCTGATCTCTATATTCAGCCCACAGAAGTGGAAATGTGCTGTGTCTGAAGGCCTACTGGGAGTAATAGGCAAAGAACAAATGCTGAAGCTGTAAGATGTCCCTGAAAAATGAAAGACTCTGGGTCAGTGTGCAAAAGCTTGAGCGCTGTCTCAGGGAACAAAGTGTGCAACAAGTGAAAGTGACTAAGCAAAGGCTGTAATGGCTGCACATGTAACCCTCCCTGTAAGGATATGCATTTATGTCCCGCTGTGTCTTATCACGGTTCATGCTTCTCACCGTGTGGTGGCTTCCATCCCTCTTCCTCTCAGCTGGAGATGAAGACTTGCAGACAAGGCAGAGTGTGGCAGCAAACCTGCTTCATTCTGTGGTGCATGTATATGTGTGTATATCTATATATATAAATACCTGCAGATGATGAGCACATAGCAACAAGGAGGAGAAGATGAAGACGTTAAAATGATACTCTGATAATGAGAGAGATTCAGAGCCACTTTCAACATGATCAAGTCCTGATGATGGTCTAAACCACATAAAACACGTAGCTGGTTAAATTCATAATAGCATCACCATTACCAAAATGATATAAAATAAATAATGTAATTTTATGTCACAGTACAAAATATAGTTCCCTTTACTTCATTGATCCATGTAATTACATCTTCACAGATTAAGATGATTGGATTGGACTGGATTATGCATAATCCTTCGAATCAGTTTCTAGTAAAACCACATTTTACAGTAGAAGTAGGAAGAACTTAATGCACCACTTGTTTAATACTTATAGAGGTAACAGCGAAAGCACAATGCTCAAAATTACACAAAGTAGTAAGTAAGCATTGTTAGCAAAACTTCAGATTTAAAAAAACATTTTCATATTTCATTATTGAGAATTCAAATATACTTCCAGGTCTGGGCTTTTAATGGAGTTTAAAAGAATGAATCCATAGAGCAGGAGCCGTGTTAGTGGGATTTCTAGAAAGTCACTGATTGTTGGATTACACTGTAAGCAAACTATTTAGCAGTGTTATTGATAGTTAGATAGATTACCCAGCTCTTAGCTCCTTGGCAGCCTGAAGCAGGGTGACGTAGGTCTCTTTTGTGCCTCCTCCAGCCACTGTAGGTACTGTATTCTCTGGACATGGTATGTTTTAAACACCAGTCATTATGTTGATCTCAGACAGAAAATAAAACTGTGGAACCCTGAAGGAGGGAGCAGCCTCTTACAGATTTATAGCGAGTGACTTCAGAGAAACCTCCTCATCACTTGCTCTCACTGCAGTACAAAGAGATCATCTGTGTTACCTGAGGTTACAGAGTACCAATTAGATAGACTGTGTGCTTGTGAAGCATGTAATGCGTGGCATAGCATGTATTTGACTCAAGTGTGCTTGAGCCTTGAGGAGGAAAGAGAAAAAGCTTTTTAGCTGGTGAGAAAGTGTGCAATAATAATGTTTCAATAATTTGACCTGACAAATATGTAATTAAGATTAAAAACATGTCCATTTCAACAAACTTGTGGTTTAGGTAAGTTTAGGTTGGTTTGTGGCCTTGGTTACACATATATGGTGAGTGCAGTGAAACATGAAATCTTTTCTTCTTTAATCTTGCTGTGCTCTGACTGGCACAGGTCAGGTGACTTACCTGCTCACTCTGGGTCTGACTCTGGTCTGGTCCCCTGGCTGGGCCCGTCTGCTGCTCTTATTGTTCTACAGTCTCTACTAAAGAAGAGGTGGACTGTGCCTGACTTGTTTAAGTCATAAACTGGATGTTGCATCCAGGAATCAGCTAGGGTTCTGCTGGATGAAATTATGTGGTAAATGAATCATACAGAGACTATTTGTGTCTGAACAATAACTATAATGATGCAAAATAATGAAATTATAGTGTGATACATCATATAAACAAGAACTTTAATTTCTCTAAACTACAACTGACTGCTGTGTTGACTAGTCTGACCAGTGTTTGAACTTGAATTGAGAGCCTCCACCTTGCCATCCACAATATAAAGGATTTTAGGTGTAAAGGCTCCAATTTCAAGAAAAGGTGCTTAAGGGAATGACACAGATTTGGCTGCCTGGGACATTATCATCAGAAAAGACAGCTGTGGAAGGACATAACATATCTATTAGTGTGGATATGTTTACAGAGGCATCAGTGAAAACACTGTTCAACAAGCTTCCACCTCAGGTGTAATGCAGCTGTAGCATCTGTGAGTACCGTGGCGTGCACACACACACACACACACACACACACACCATCAGCTCTCTGTTGTTGAAATCCTCCCAACATATAAAAAATGTCCATGTAGAGTATATTCATAGTTAATTGACAGTAACCCTAACTCCAGGCAGTAAATCATTACTGTGTCAGGATCTCAGTTAATTCACATTTTAATTGATATTATACAAGGAAAAATAAACTGTGAAATATAATTATCATTGTGTATTTTCACAGTAAGACTGTGAAGAATCAAGGACAAAAAGAGAGCCCTGGGGTGTGTTCAGTCTAAGTCAGCATCTTGCATAAGTAAGGTAGAAGCTTCTGACATAATCCACATTTCCTTTTATTTATTTCAAACTAGCAGGTATCAGCAGGTGAAGCACAAATGCACAAAGGTATCAGCTACTCTTTCAGTACGCATGTTGTGTTACAAGGAGACAGGTCAAGTTCCTCATTTAAATTAGCAGGAGACATGACTGGGAAAATCCAGCACCTTTTTGGAATACCTGTCACCTCTTTGTGGCTGCATCACTATTTCTGTAAGAGCTGTATAGAATCTGGTGATAAGACGCATATCTCAATGCAGTGGTTCAATATATTAAGACACAGCAGCTTTGCAAGCAAGACGTTATACTGCAATTTCAAACCTAGTATTAGGAAAACTGTCATAGTATAAAGAATGTACAGTTTAAAAAAGGTAGTCTTTTGTATGCAGTCAGGATATCTATTTAGTTTAAACCCAACCCAAAACCAACCACTATCCTATACTGTCACAGGCCATTCATTTTGTACAGGGAACAGACTAACATCATCAGTCCTAACAACTATATAGATTTTGAATTCCTTTAAAGATGAATAGAGACAGGTTATGAAACGTTTGATTTAAAGCTGATTACGGTTGTGGTTTGGGCGTCGTGGCTTCTAAGACCATGTTAAACTCGAATCTGTTCCAGACTGGGCCAAATGGTGTTGACAGTCAGGAGATAAAACCAAACAGGGTGTGGTGATGTAGGATTCCAAACACTTCTGATGCAGCTGTGGCTGACATCTGTAGTTCAAAGATCTACTGCTGAAACACATCACACCTCTTTAAGAAAGTGGAAGCTAGCAGCCATATTTGTTATAATTTCATCTTTATATAAAATCACTTGCCATTACTTTTTCAACATAACCAAAAACCCAGTTTGATTGTATTTAGTATTAGCTGTGAGCATTGTTAAATCTGTGATAATTAGGTTTGCTCCTAAAGTTTTCTGTCTGTAGGCATTTTTTTCTGTAAAGGTGCAAAAGACAGGTAGAATTCCAAGGAAATATGAAGAGTTAGTGTGAACAGGAATGAGAAGTGAAAGGGCTTTATTATGAAGCTGCTGTGAAGGGTGCAGTTCACTGCTTTCTGGGAAGCTTCCTGCGGGTGGACCATGGTCCAGTGCACCGCTCCTGTGTCCCTGTACTTCTGATAGGAGTGTGAAGATGCAAGGGTGGAATGACTATGTATGTGTCAGGGCTGCTGGTGCTTGCTGTGCCGTTAAGTGCATTTATGTGGACAAAAGTTTGAGTGTTGACATGATGGGGAAGGGGAAATGTAAAAACATGGCTTTGAAAGGAAAAAGAAATAGAAAAGACTGTCTGACAAAATAAAAAATGATGTTTTAAATGTAACTGCTAACATTTGTAAGCTTAACTTTGGAAAAACATCATTTTAGGAGAAAAACTATGACAAAGAGAAGGAGTCAGTATACGAAGCAGCTGTGCTTTTCTGTCTGCCTCCATCATCATCACTCTTTTTATCTGTTAATGACGTTTCCGTCTGCATATTTGATACACAGCGTTCCCTCAGAGGTGACCCCACTCTAACCGTTCTCAGACTCCTTCAGCCAGCAAATATTTGGGCTATTTTCTTTAGGAATGTTGGAGCGAGGCTCTGCCTCCAGAGTGTGTTAGGGTTCAGGATGGCCTTACTGCGTTGTTGCCGAATCAAAAAGAACTGGCTTCAGGCTGTGGTCCCAGAGGGGCAGACGAGGTTATCTGAGGACGATCAGGGTCAAAGGCCTCAACTTACTGGCTCTTCTACCCTCTATTAGTGTTCGTAAAGATTCAGATCCTTAACTTAGGTGCACAGTTCAGCAGTTCATTTTGGGAATTACTTCTTGATGCTTGACAAGAAGATGGATATGAATCTCATGCTTGTATGTCACTGAGCGTAATGAATGGCAGTAGGAGAAAACCGACAGTCTCACTGTGTCTAATTTAAAAAAAGACTCATTAACCTCTCACTATGGACTCACCTTCTCTGCTCCACCTTGTGTTTACCCCAGGGCTCATGGTGAATGATGTTCTCTAAAGGGCGCTATAGTCAGTATATGAACGTAAATACATAAACGACTGTAGGATTTTTTGAAACACTATCACACTTATTTAAATGCTCCAGGAGAGACACATAGCTTAGCATTTTCTCTTCAGAAAACCTGTGCTGCAATGGCTGATTGTTAGTGTAGTTAGCAACATTAGAAATTTTGAAATGTGACTGAAAAGTTTAAGGTCACTATAAAATGTTTGACTTTATACCATTAAACTGATCAGGAACTCAGTGTAGACATTGTTAATGTTGTAAATGACTATTGGAGATGCAGATTGCAGATGGAAACAAAGGTCCATCATCAGCACATAGAAGTACTGTGTTCCAGTGGCACACTGTGTTTGCTAATGCAACGCTAATGGATCATTAGACACTTCTGACATTATGTTAGCACAGCTGAATTCCTGTTTTTTTTGACATTGTAACCTCCAAACTTTGAATGGTACTGTGTGTTGGTCCACGTTCACTGTTTACTTCATGACCCACAAATAATACATAATGTCAGAATACAAATGTCAGAATGAAATGACAGCTGCTTTTGTTTGCTCAGTGAATGATGGCCATAAAAATGAAAAACTCATGAACTGGTCCTCACTGTTATTTTTGTCTGTATACAGAGTAACAAAGAGGGCGGGTCTTCAGTGTAGATAAGAACAGGTAGTTAAATCCCTGGAAAATGTGCAGTGTGTTTATAGTCTGCTGCCGTAAGCTTCACTGTGTCTGCGTGTGAAAATTAGACATTCTCAGCTGGCTCTGAGGTGTCACTTACATGCACGAATCCACTTTTCTTCCTCTCCTCCTCTGTCACCTCCATTGGTTGATGGATATTATATCTAAAAGCCAGGTCACTTCTGATCTTCATTCCAAAAGATGGATTTCTTTTCACGCCAAGCACAAGATCGTTTTACAATGAGGAATCCATCTCCCTCTCTCAGTCAGACCTGATGGATTTGGCATGGGATGCCAGAGCTGCTCCTGGGAGTTGCTGGCTCGCAGCCTTTATAGCTGTGATTGAAAGTGAATGTTTTAAATTGTGGCTCTTCACACGAGCCTGGGATGAGCAGCTGAGTTGTCCCTCCATGTTGACACATTGTCTGTCCTCTTTTTCCAAGCTCTGCCCCTGGTTTCTGCCATACTAATCTACTGTCAGTCTCTTACTGCACTTCCTTTCATTTACATTCATTGTCACTCAGTGATTCCTTTATTACCCTCAATGTGATTAATAAATTGGAAATTGAAGGGAAAATCACATATCTATCATAGAGCAATCAAATTAAATAAAGCTGGATTAGTTATGTGATCGTCTGCGCTTTGGCTAGACTAAGCATTTTATAAGAAATAGTCAGGTAAGCCGCATGCCTCATTCAGGTGGGATTTAATTCTCTGGGGGAGGTTAGCTCATTTAAATACTCACTACACTCACTGATTTTAATCCCACTTTCTCCCTCTACTTCAGTATTAAACTGGTCCTGTGAGAACTCACCTTCAGTTTAATGTGCTAATAATATCAATACTGCAAAATGCTGCACTGCTTAAATTTAATTTTTTTTGTACTTGAGAACTGCTTTATGTTACAGTGTCATAGTGAGAAATAAGAATTAATAATATTGTGAAAATTAGATTAGACATGCAAAATTACTGAAAAACAAAACAAACAAACAAAAATGTCTTCAGTGGTTTTATAATGTTCAGAGACTGCATGTTTACTTTCCTCTACCTCAGCAGCAGAATGGAAAGTAATAGAGGCACAATTCAGCTCGAAGGGCATTGACTGAAATAAGCGTGGATCTGGAAACCTTTGGAGAGCTCTCACATCCCTCTCTGACAAACCAAAAAATGATTTACAACAAGCAGTTCATTCACAGAATGTACTTCAGCACACTGTTGATGTTTCCCACATGAACAGCCCCATGCCAGCAACAGTTTAAAGTAACAACAAACACACTATGACACCTGCTGCTGTTCTACTGTCAGTCAAAGTTACATCAGCTTGTGATGCATCAGTCTGTTATGTTGTGGATTTTCTGTGCAAGCACAGTGAAATATATATCATCAGTCTAAGGAGGTTAAACCATGCCACTGTCAGCTCTATAGAAAACACATATAAATAAAAAATATCAAATCTAGCATGGCAGTCATGTAGATTTGTTTGCTAGCAAATTAATTTCTTTCTGATTTCTAATTTGTGTTAATATAGATTCATCCATGAAAATTCTAGCTATTCCAGAAACCAGAAAAGGCTTTGTTTCCCCTCTCTAACAAGGTGCACTCTGGGAAGAGTGCGCAGAGAGTTTGGCCAGAATGACTTTATAAATAAAAGTGATTCATCCGATGTACTTTATGTACAGAAGAGACCAGCCAACTCTAAAATGAGTCTTAATCAAACTATACTTTGAAGGCTTCTAACATGTTCATATGCAACTAAACTGCAATCCCAATCATTTTTGTAGAGAACATACATATGTACAACATCAAGCATACACATAAACACATTAAAGCTGTTGTCAATCAAATTTATTAAGAAATGCTCATTATATGATTCAGTAGTCATGTAGTCAATTCTATAGCCAAACCAATAACCAACTTGGATTCTGAATGCAAAACATAGGATGGGAGAGACAAATCATGTGCATACAGGTTATGAGCACCAGCTGGACAGGTGGTTTACAGTACATGGATGACAAGGAATTGTGTGATTTGGTAAAATGTACTGCATATTACTTATTGTAAGGGAGGGAGTATGGATAGGGAGGGAGCTACACACCATTCAGGTGTGTTAGCTTCACATTGGCTTGAAAAGCGGAACCCAGGGTTTGTTCCACAGCACTGATGCACCCACACATTCATCGGCTGCTTTTGTTTGCTCAGTGAATGATGGCCATATCCCAGAATATGTCCCAGAGGATGAGGAGCTTGTTGCTTCTGGCAGCTAAAACCATGCATCTCCAAAATGTCAGCTGCTCTGTGATGACAGAAAAACAGAAGACGACACACTGGTCTTTCATGACTGTGATTTGTGCATAAAAGCTCTTTCTGTGATTCAGTAACTCTGTAGTTGTTATGTTTTCGGAGTCCCCAGAATTAACTGTGCTTGAAATGTGTGATAACAAACTGCACACGCATACACATGAGAAGATGATGTTATAGCGGCTGTGTTCCTCCTCAGACACATCAGACTGGCGAAATGCTTTTTGTGCAGTCACAGATACAGAAGCTCTACAAGGTATTCATCACCAGCTTTCTCCAAACAAAAAGCACAATCACAGCCCTGCTGTCTGTCACAAGTCAGTTCAGAACACATATTAATATACTGTCTTCTGTACTGCTGGACATAATACTGTGTCTGTCACTTTCAAAGCTGAACACGCAGGAATGACCACTGTATAGATGCTAGCTGAAGCGAACAGTGTGTAACATGCCAGTTGCCAAAGTGTGTGGATTGTAATTTCCAGACTGATTCAGGCTTTGTAGTATAGACATGTTAACACAACCAAAAACTGTTGGTTGAGTCTGTGTACGTAGTGTTAATAGTAGATTTTACCTTTAAATCCTGTCTTAGCTTTTGCTGATGCTTCTTCTGGTGGTGACACATAAGAGTGTGACTCGAAGGTCTCTGATTCAGTTCTGGTCTTACCTTAAAAAATCTGGGGGATTGAAGTAAAACACCAGCTCTAGCAAATCCACTTAAGCAAGACTCAACTCAGCAACAGTATCTCTGAACAGAAAGTACCACAGCATTGTTTTTATCTGATGGAACAGATATGTTCATATTCCAATTATCTATCTGTCTAACCATGTCACAGATCATTATTTACTTGATCTACACACCTGTAAGTAACCAAACCATATGTACACCTTTACTTAACCATTTATAAAGTCTATTATCTATGTTTATTAGTAGTAGTATTATTTTGCATGTGTAGGTTACTTAACAGCTGTAAAATGAATTGTATATCCACATGAGCCTCAGATTTATGTTAATATACCAACACACAAAGATGATGATGATGTAGTTGTGCTTGCTAAACAACAGCACATTAGCACTGTCATTATGAATATGTGAGCATGCTGACTTGCTAATTTGCTTTTGCTCTGCTTACAGATAAGCACATCTGCACAGAGGCACAAGCATGTGGTGTGGTCACTGTGCACTATTACCAGCTGCATCCTCTTTTTAGGATGAGGATAAAGGGCAGATATTTGCAGCATGTTAGTAGGTGTAATGGTGGGAGCCTCTGTGGCAGTGTTTGGGCATGCTGCCTCTGATTTAAAGGACATGACATAGCTGTTGTTGACTTAGACACGCATCACGCATCACCATCTTTGTGCCAGATGTTGCTGCAGTGGTTTCATTGTTCAATAAATCTGGAGGAAGAAAAAAAGATTGGGGATAGTAAATTATGTACAAATGCAAAACAAAATGAGTGAGAACTCTGATCAATCTTCATGAAAGTCTAATATGCAGGGATGGGTGATGGGCTGAGTCAATATTAGAGATCAGAGAGGACTGGGCTGCAAAAAGACAGGGACAGATATAGCGAATGTGGGACACTACATTTAAAGCTGCCTCATAGTTTGGAGCACTAAACCAGTCCAATGTCTTTGTGCTATTTGCTCCTAATTTCCATCAGCGTACACAAGACAATGCTTACTAATTAAAAAAAAGGCAATATTATTTGAAGGGCAGAGGGAGTATATTATTTGTGCCATTTTATTGCTTTACTAGTAAGAAAAGTTCAGCTTCCTGCTCATCCTCTGCCCTCCCTATACTTGCTCTGACAACTACATCACATTGTAAATTAAAAATCACTTTTGCAGGAAAAACATTATTTGACTCTCACGTTTGTCAGAGCGAGTGTGAGTGTGTCAGAGTGTCCCAAAGGTAACGACAGGTTTCCTTTGTACTGTAATTAAATCCATCACTTCATGTTAGAGCAGTGATTGTTCTGTTATTAAGTGTTGGCACAGGCCACTGAGACACTCAAACATTCACATTTATTTCTTACGAAGTACAGTTTGTTCAACTCAACTCGTGAGTGCTGTGGGGTTGTGTGTGTATGTGTGTGTGTCTGTCTGTCTGTCTGCACGACAGTACGAGTGTCGACAGGTCAGAGAATTGGGAAATCAACGTGTGAAATGACAACACTGCAGTGGAAGGTATTCAGACACTGACTGTATCCCAGTAGCATGGAGGTGGAGCACTGTTCCATTAGGAGATGGTGCATATTTACTGAGCCAAGAGAGAAGCTGCAGGCACATAATTACCAGTTTTAGAGTTAAGGCTGTTAAGACACATCTGGATGCTGGTCCATATATGGAGGGAAGCAGGTGTGTATTGGATGGGTTGACAGAGCTGCATTACCCAGGTATTTATGCTCCTTTTAACCTTTCCACTGTGTTGCACGAGTGATTGTGGTGTATTAGCTCAGGGAGCAGCACTCTTGTTCAGTATCTGCATAAATGTGTGGATATACAGTATATGTGCAAACATGCACAAGGACTGAGAAAGTGGAGATGTTCCCAGATGACCATGCGTAAGAGGCAGGTTAAACCATGATAGAGAGAGATCTAAAACCTAAATAAAAAAAAATGGGAGTAAATTGGTTTAGTTATTTGTCCACTTTGGTAAAAACTGTGATGATGTGATACCATTTCAGGTCAGTCAGAACAGCTGCAGCTCAAAAGTAAAGGGTGTGTCAGACCATTAAGAGTTCTGTGAAGGATGAATGTGTGTATGAGTCAAGATGGAGGATCAGAGCGACTTTAGGGTTCTGGGATGTACCCAGTGACATTTAAAATTGTTTTGTTCTGTTCAAGTGCAAATATATTCAGATAGAAAGCAGGTGGAAGTTACATTTTAAAATGTAATGCCCGACATTTAAGTGCCTCTAATTGATTGTAACTGTAGTTGCTGAGTAATTCACTAGATTTAAATCAGTTGATTAACTGATTAATCATTTTCAACCTGAGTTGTCATTGCTAAGATCTGGGAACATGACACACAAGCAGTTACATATATATTTAAGATTTCATATTTGAGATGACTTGTAGGTTACTACGCATTGTTAACTGTTCTGCATAAGGAAACTAAATATAAAAACAAAAATCACATTTTCATTTACCTCCCTGTTGGATCATGCACCTTGCTCTAGTGCTCTGTTTCTGCTCAGCTCAACACAGATACACACCCACTGAATGATTGACTATAACAGAAGGATACAGAGGTCAGCATGGGTTCCAATTAAACTGTGATACCAGACTGTAGGTAAACATACTGTGTGTCTGTGTCTGTGTGTGTGAGAGAAAAAGAGAGAGAGAGAGAGAGAGAGAGAAAGTGGCTTGTCCTAGTTTTGAGAGAAGATGCACCTGAGGATTGCCTGCCCACGTCTGCTGCCTGGCTCGACAGCCTTAACCCTGCTGAGCCCAGCTGGGGTCACAGAGACAGATACATGAACAGCTAGATGTTCGTTCCAGGTTACACTGATGCAATATTTATCAGTTCCATGGGAATCTACATGAAAACATTCTGTTCTAAAGAAATATTAATCCAAAATGAGATATACACCCAACCATTCACAATTGCATAGCATTAATATCCAGTTCTCCTCTCACATGCCCAGTAAGCCAAACACATTATTTTATTTGCTGAATCCTTTTTAGTATTCTGTGTTTGGACTAAAGGCATGGACATACAGTACCTAATGACTAGCTAGTACCTACTGGTCTGGTTCACACTTGAAGAGAATTTTCAACTCACACAGACTTTCAGTCTTAGACAGGTTTAATAGTTGTTCAGGAGCTGGTTGCTGTCCTCAAGGTCAGTGAACTTCAAATAAACATGATTGAATTTGGCATTTTTGACAATTAAGTGACCAGTGTGGTCACCTAGTCTAGTATTTTCTTCGCAGTATTTTATAATGGAAGGATCTTTTTTGTGTTGAGTATAGACAGACCTTCGAAGAAGGACAAAGAGGATGAAAATACATTTCAAACTCCTTTTAAAAATCAAGGTCTGTTCGAATTGGTAAAACCTTAAATTGTTGAGTCGAACATCACTGTTAGATACAACAGTGATGTGGGATACAGACCAAATGCCAACATAAACAGGGACAATTTGAGTGCATCTCTTGTGGAGGGTGTTTAGAGGGAAAGCAGAGTGACTTAGCCAGAGAGCTGAGGTGCTGTGGTTCCCTGCAGCTGTACAGAGCCCTTCCATAAACTCCAGCTTAAGACCACATACCTGCAATTAGAAAATAGCAGCAGGGTAAACAGCAGACAAAGAGGGTTTTATGTCAGTCAGTCAGCAGTGTTTCTCTGTGCATGTGTGTGCATCACTGTGCCTGGTATTGAACAGCACAGCACCTAATGACGGAGCATCAGGACTTCCTCTCCAACATTTTATGTGGGTCAGTGAAACCGCAGTGTGGTAAGATTGCACCCAAACACATGCTTGTATGAACATGACACCTCTATTCTGAATCTTTCTAAATATTCTGCATCTCTGGGAAAGCTGAGAGAGGTTCAGCTTTAAGCAAACGTTTGGCTGTGAGTAGCTTCATAGCACCCTGAGTCCAGCAGAAACTGTTTACTTCCACCATCAGATGCAGGAAAAGCTGCTTGGCAGTTTTCTTTATAACATGTCTTGTAAAAACTAATTGGTACAAACTGTGGCCTATAAGTCTGAAAATAACTGTCCAATCAGAGCAGAGGACAAAACTTTATTGCACTTAATCAGAAAATACATTTGAGGAGAAACAACAGGTTTCAGCTTCCTCAGAAAGCAGTAAACAGAGAGAGGCTCACAGACACACATGCACACACCTGCATCATTGTGATCAGCAACAGATTCATGTTTGACGCATTAAGAAAGAGCTGAAATCTGATACATACATACATACAAAAAACATCTATGTGAAGGCAGGAAAACACCCATTTCTCATTATAATAGTTGGAATTCTACGTGAAAACCACTGAATACTCCAAAACAAATGATAAACCCATCTCATGTGGGTCAGAAACCACAGTGTGGAAAGATTGCACTCACGCCCTCATGCTTGGCTGAACATGACACCTCTATTCTCTATCTGCTGGTAGAATGGCAGTTTGTGATGATGTGTAAAACAACATATGGACTTATTAAGGTGAGGCTGTTACTGGCCACAGAGGACAGCTTATCATGCAGCCTCAGGAAGTGTGAAGTGTGTGAGTGACGTGTGAGCCGAGATACAGCAGCTGTTGGTGTGTGTTGGTGTCGCTGTTGTGGAATCTGACAGCTATCACAGGATGCTGCTCTCAATCTGTCTTTTTTGGAGCTTTTTCACTCCACATTTTCATCTTATAGAAACACCAGGGGTCAGGTGCAAGAAAATATCCTCCTGCTCCACACTGGAGGCTGACCCAGGTCAGGTATATTTAGTTACAGTAAGCTGGTGCAATTCTGAACCACTGCCTTTGTGCCAAAACAACATGTCTCCACACCAGGTGTTTTAGGTCGCCAAAATGAAAATGATGAATTTATACTCCCTCTGGGCATGCACAGAGGACACAGATAAGAAGTGAAGAAGAAACTGTTGTTTTCCTTCATACTGAACAGACATTTAGACTTTTAGTTATGTGTGTTATGGCTTGAAAAAAAATATAATTATCAGGTTTCCGAGTTGCTGTTGTTTAATGTAGAATTTCGATCTATTCACAGCATTGTACTTGCATGTACATTTGCATGCACCATTACATCTCTGAATGAATGCCTGTTGAGGGTGAGCCAGACACCCTGTGTTCTGTGTGTGATGATAGGATTGGTAATCTCATAGATTATGTAGATGCGTATGAGTTCCTCCCTCTTAGTTTGGCATAGACACACACATGCATATGCATTTAGTAGCTATGGTACAAGTGTTTTTTTTAGAGGAGACACACATAGCTTGCCTGTCATTAATTTCTCACCATATAATTAGCTCATCCTTTTTTTTAACTTCTGTTCTTCTTTAATCTATACTGATTCTGTCTCAGAGAGAAAGAAACAAGAACGATTAGGCCGGAGGAGTTAATGAGGTGTCCCTGCCCTCATGCTACTGACATTTCATACCAGCACTATATATGTGAAGTGTCTTTCTGACCACAAAGGTTCCTTCAGGGGCTGATGAAGGCACGGTGCAATCAAAGTCAGCTGGATTCTGACGTCTTGGTATTTACGTGACATTTACTGGCTGAATTATCAAATAAACCCCATTTTCTGTTGTTTTTCTCCATCATATTATCTTTCACTGGATTTGCTCTTGTTTTATTGGATTTCCCCTTTGTTTTTTCTCCTCTGTCCTCTCTGTCTTTGGTTTCTCTCTGTTAATCTTCTCTCAGTACTGATATCAGCTGCCACTATTACTTTATTCTTTGTACTGTGAATTTAATCTACTGTAACATCTGATTTGCAGCAACTGGCACTTTACTTTCGGTTACAGACTATTATAACCTATTACTATTACATGTCTGTTTTTATATGTATTTCTTCAATTCTCATTGGGGCATGAAGTTTTCCTAATTAAGAACACGCAGAAAATAAAACACTTTGAGAACAAATTTATAGCACAAAGTAAACACAAGCACAACACAGAAACACAACAAGTTCACACAATGGAAATTTTCAGGAGAGTAACAATATCAGCCTTGTGATTGATGAAGTTACCACAGAAGTTGGAGGAAATTCGAATTTCCCCAATGCTGTTAAAATGATTCTGCTTATTCTCAACATCAAGACACACACAGTCATATTCCCCTCGACAACACATACAATACTCAATCTGCCTTTAATAAAATTGTGTTCTGTTCCATTCCGCAATTATGGTCGCTCCACTATGCATGGCAGCACTATTGTTATTGTTAGCAATAAATTGCCTTGTTTTTGATATAACTGGAGTGGTATGCATGACTTAAGTGCTGTGATGTCGTCTTTTGGACGTGGCCGTCCGGACTGAGCTGCTTCGCGTACGGCAAATAGCACTTTCAAGCAAAAATGACTAAGTTCTCTGTAGCTTGTTATTACACCAGCCTGTGATTGAAACCATCCTGACACACACACACACACACACACACAAACACGTTTGTCTCACTATACTTGTGCAGACACTCATAGACATAATGTATTGCTTAGATCCTTACCCTGACACTAACCTCACAACTAAATGTCTAATCCTAATCCTAACCCTAAAACCCAGTCTTAATCCTGAAAATACTCTTTAAACTTTAAACCAGCTAAAATGTCACAAGACAACAATGTCCTCACAAGAATAGTATTTGAACAGAAGTTCATGCAAGGATATAAAGACATGCATGCACACACACACACTCCTCCTGCCCTTAGCCACATTGTGCAGCTAAATTTTGCACAGCGGTTTTCAGTGCGACTCCACCTTTACTGCTACTGTGTGTGTGTGTGTGTATGTGTGTGTGTGTGTGTGTAATTAAAGCACTTCAATAGCGCTCTCACACCTCATCATGGTGCAGAGGTATACAGTGCATGTATCAGAGGAAATCGGAGCAGCGAAAACCGCTTGTAGAACAAGTCCATTTCAAGTTGTGTTGTTCACCTACTTTTTCATGCTTTTCAGTCTCTAACTGTATTCATAACATGTGTTACAGACAGACGAGAACTGTGAGACAGAAATGTCAATATGAACTTTGTGTGCTGAAAAGACTAATACATCGCATGAAGCTAAAGTCTGGACTGTGAACAGGCCCGGAGAGGATATTGAATTAAAGTGCTAAACCACAAAGAACCAGGACCTGGAAGACAATTTGTCACAGTGATGTTTCCCAGTGTCTTAACACTGCTTCTACACTGTGAGCATTATTATTAGGGAAGTTCATTTTCTCAGGACCATTTTTATTGTTGGAACAGATACAGTGTTATCATAGATTCCAAATCTTTCTTAAGAAAACTGAGTCTTACACACAGAAGAAGTTCTAGTTTCAGACAGAAAGTGTTATATAACCATTTTATAACACACAGTTTCAGACAGAAATTATAACCAACAGCCTCACAGTTAGAACCTTTGCATTTGCCAAGATAACCACCTTTCCTTTGAATTACTTGCATAAATTGTCCATCCATGGAAAGTTTCTTTTTTTGGAATCCTGAATCCATGAACAACCCAGCCATGGGTCAGTCCATCAGGACATTGACCCATAAAACCTTTGAGAAATCATTCTCATCTTATGGTATTTTTTGGTCATTCGTGGCACAGATTCAGCCTTGGTCACCTTGCCAGCAGCCTGGAGGACTGTGCACTTTGTGCTTTTACAGATTCCAGGAAGTTTGCAATTCTACAAAATTATGCCACAAGAGGCTGAATGCTTCCTGTAGGTGTCATGATTAATTTGTCACTATGTCTTGTAGTTTATATGCAGCTTTTCACATATCTAACCTGTCTACCCCCACTGTTTTGGCTGCTTCAGTAATGTTGCATCCTTTTACAGTGTTGCTGCTGTGATTTTCTGAAAGTCTTTTGACATTTTTTGTGTTGTTCAGTACATCAGGTCTCTTTTTATACCAATTTGCCTGCAGCTAACTATGTACACCAGAATGTAAGGCACACGTCTATTGAAGCCACAGCCTCTCTCGATCAAGCAGTTAGATCACCTAGAAATGATTCTACATAGTGAATATTGAGATTGACAGAGTTTGGTGTCAGTGTTAGTGTTCATGAAAAAAAAACCTAGCCTTACCAAATGATTATGCACACAGTGTATTTAGCAATGGCTATTTTGGTCCCAATCCCAGTCCAAGACCTTTAATATTTGGCATTTGCCGATAACAAGTCCAGTTCAATATTTGGACTAACCTACAGTGTATGTTCATTAAACGTGTATCTGATAAGCTGTATTTAATTATTCTGATAACGCCTTAGTTTGTAGGAGTTATGATCCAAATAGTGAAGGTCCTGCTTCATTAATATTAAGTTAATAAGCTTAAATTATTTCTATGATATGAATGAAAGAATGTATGCACTAAAACCTTTATCTTAGAATTTCTTATTCCTCTAAAGACTCTCAAAGCATTTAAATGACTAACATGATTTCAGGATGTTGTTCTGTTATTTCCAGGCTGACAGTGAGAGCTTTGTGATTTTCTAGCAGTTGTTTTTGACTCTTACTTTAGCTCTCTAAGTGCGTCTTGTCAGCTGATAGGAGTCATTAATGTGACAACTCTGAGACAGATGTGAAAGCTACAGCAGGGGCATCAATTAGCAGGACCTGAGAAACGTAAACTAGTTGTCAGCATGTGCTCTGCTTGTGAAGGGCCCCCACTGGTCACTGCTCAGAAATATAGGTTGTACTTTTGTGACTTCTTCAGTTGGTTCTGAGGATTGGAGACCTGGCCCAGGTCAGTGTGTCAGTGTGTCAGTGTGTCAGTGTGTTTGTGGCTAAAACCATGGTGTGTGTGTTTAGGTGTAGCCAATGTGCAGGTGAGCAAAAGTCCAGAGCAGTCAGTGAGCTGGTGATGAGCACAGTATAGTGTAAGAACGTTATAGTTATCTGAGAAACAGTTTGAGATATACATGTCATGCTCCATCTCCTTAAGACCCAAGTCCAGTTCCTTCTGCCCCCACTGAGTTTGGCTTAATCCAAAGACAGAAACAGGTTTTTAGCCCAGGAGCAGGAAACAGTCTCCACTGTGCTCCCCACACCAGGCACCAGCAGAGAAAAATCAATAATTATATAATACTGAAAGCTATTAAATTACATACTTTTTATTTGGCTGATATTAAATTGGCTGGAAAATGATTATGTCCATGTATAAAGAATACAGATTTGTTGTTGGTGCAGGAGGTAGAAACAAGACTTTCAATCATTGATAAAGCAGGTAAATTAATATTTATTTATTTATTTTACTTTATTTCACATCATTATTGCTGCTCTGTCCTACAGTGGATGCTAATTAATTAAAAGGTCATCATGCTGTTGCCTGTGCTGGTCTTATCTTCCCAATAGGGTCTGTTTACCTCAGCCACATTCTGTGTCTGGTCTAATTATCCTCTGTGCTTCGGATCCGTCAGACCCACTCTTTCCACTTGTTAAAAGTATTCATGGTGATTTCAGCTGTAGGTTTACTATGGGTTAACATCTAATGGGACAGACAGACACACAGTGTACATCCCAACTGACTAACAAAACCACAGAAAGGTGCTTGTTTCTTCAACGTCAGCCTTCTTTTGATACCCCTCTCCCTTCCTCTGTTATTCAGGGTCACCAGACAGCACCAAGAGATGGTTCTCCTGATTCAAAGTATCTGCATCTAACAAGCCTTGTCTCACTGATCCGTATTGTCTCTTAGTGGACATGCATGCATGAGGAGGTGACATTTAAGCGGCCATGACTACCCATTCATTCAGCTGTGCACGGCCACTGGCTGTAGGCTCTTTCCCTTTCATTACACTGATTGAATCTCTTAATGAGGGTTCACAGGATGATGGGGATGCAAAAGGAGAATGACTAATGCTTCAGAAAAGAGAGAGGTGAGGAATCTCTGTGCCTCACCCATTCTGCCATGATGGCTTCATTGTCTGTGATTAAGGGAACATTTGATAAGTATGAACCCATCATAGGAGCTTCTATGTTCGTTCAGCCTTGCTGTCTCTCTCCACCTCCCCTTGCTCTCTTGCTGCTCTCCCAGGGTTCAGAGAACAATGTCTGTCAGATTGCAGTTAGTGAGCTACAGATAGTCAGTGCTGACACCTTTACCATGCATGAGAAACTCTGCAAACCTTTCTTCTTCCCTGTGGTGTGTGGCTTTACTGATCCCATGCATTCCTGGTTGATTTTATGTGGTTACATTAAGCCTGGCAGTCCAGAGCAAATGTTTGTATTGGCAGGATTTTCAAATAACAGCTTCCAATGTAAGTCTGCTATCAGTCCAGTTTCTAATGAAGTTTTATTATCAGTAGTGTTACAGTACCCCTGCCAGTGTTTTAGGGTGCGGAGCTTCACTTTGTGCTTTGTAGATAAAGGAACTAATCCAAACTTCACCAGAGGACTAAATGTCTTCCCTTTTCCTCCAAGTCAGTTCCAGGGCTGGTTGGAATCTAGTAATTAATTTTAGACCTTTATGTCAAAAAACATGCTCTCAGCCAGGAACTGGTTCTAGAGTGGCATCAGTTGTCTGCTGTTCTAGAACCAAGAACCATTTTTGTCAGTGGCTGAGGGTGGGATTATCATGACAAGCTAAGGCTGTGTTGTAAATGATCAGTGGAACATCTATTAAATTTGTTTAACTGCAGCGTGACTGATACAACTAAAGCTACCAAAGGCTGACATTAACATCTTACACTTGGTGTTAGCATGAATCAAAACGTGTTAGATAATTACAGTACATTTCTTATTGAATATATTCACAGTCCATAGTGATCAGAATTAAAAGTGCATGTGTCGGATGCCAGTGTAGGCTCACACAGTCAGGAGAAACACCTTTGGTGTATAACTTAACATAATATATGACAGTTTCATATAATAAAGTGCATTACAACTGCAGACAGCAGTCAAACATTAAAAAGTCTCAAATAGTGTAATTTGTGAAGGAGAAAGACATGAGCACATTTAATTCAACTTGTATACATGTTGCAGAACCAGCTTTACCTTGAATATATTTACATGGGTTCACATGACAGTTATGACTAATGTATACATTTATAAAGTCTCGCAAATGGATATGTCACTACATCATCATATCAATTTGTTGTCCCACCACTGGTGTAAATGTACACAAAGCTGTCAATAAGGTGACAATAATGATTTTAACATGCAGATGTTAAGTAGGTTTCATTGTTGTACATGTGCTCTCATTATCTAAACAGAGGTTAGGACAACATGGAACTAAGGTAGTGGCTTAATGTGTGAACCAGATCTGCCCAGCAGTTGCTGAGACATTTCATTCTGAACCAAAACTGTCACAGTAGCAGCCTTTTCTTGCTGAGTGTGACCGTGTGAGAGCGTCAAACCAAAGCTCTGCTCGAACACTTAAAAAATCTTACATTTCAGATGGAAATTCCAAACCAATTGCTTCTGAAAGTTGCTTTTCTCTCAGTTTGACACTGAGGTAAATTGCTGTTAAAATACCACCCTCCCCCCTGCACCACCACTCCAACTTGTGCACTTTAACTGAGCCCAGACTGAGTGGAAAGAGCTTTTGATGGGGAAAGAGAGGGAAGAGGCGCTTTAAGTGACGAACGTGCTGACCTTCAAACTGTTTGAAGACAGCAAGCTGTTACATCGCTATTCTTCTCTTAGTGGACTTCTCCAGCACTATAGTTTCCATCTCTGTGTGTGTATGAGTGACTGTCATGACATGTTTTCATCTGTTCCGATTTGTCCTATTTATGTTACTTGCAATGAAAACCTGGTAGCCTGATTGGAAATAAAGAAATCCACTGGTTCAGACGTTTTAAACCAAATACATGTTTTTCTGAATTCATTTTCAGTAATAATGGTGAACTATGAATAATTGGCATAAAATAGCTCCAGTTAAAATGTATTAATTTTAATAAGATGGAATATCTTCACATTTGAGAAAGTAAAATCAGTAAATGATTAATTGTACTCAAAAGTCACTCAGGGGATTAATCAGTCATTAAATTGCTCCCTATTAATTAACCAGTTCATTAATGATTAATTCATGATTTCAGCTCTAGGAACCTTATGTTTGACATCTTAAAACAGTTATTCCAAATTTAAAATGTAGGTATAAACTCTTCTTCTACACAACAAAGTCAATTCTGATCATAATTGATGATCAGAATGTCTTTGTGCTTCTTCTAAATTCCCATCTTAATAAAACAGCAGTGCTTGTCATGTCTGCTACATACTGAATAGTACATACTGTACCTAAAACCGATCTTGAATGAGCATATGGACACACGCTTTAATGCACGTGTGCTCGGCGGGGTTCAGAGCATGTTTGTTCTGCAGCCTGCTCACATTTCCTGTCCTGTCCTCCCAGGGGGTTGCCAGGCTCTCACGCTGTGTTTGAAACAACTTCGGACCCCAGGTGTCCTCAGAGTAACACGATACCAAAGTCCCAGAATAACCATGAAGTTTCTCATGTCCTGGAGGCTGATTATTGGCGTGGCAGGACTGGGAACATTATAGTACAAAACCCCTCATGTTTTCTCTTATTGTAATTCTGCCGTGGAGAAATGATCCACCGGCTGTGGGTCCATGTGACCTGAGACACAGTAATAATAAAGGCACATCAATTACATGTGGAGAGTTACGTAAGACCTTGGTTTTGTATGATAGACTGGAGGACCCTCAGCAAGACATTCTGTGTGCTGGACACATCTTAAGTGAAGGAAACATCATGTAACTGATGCTTTGATTTATTATATGTTACAGCTCTAACCTGTAGAGCTTTAGGTGAACCTTGACACATTTGATGTCACAAATCACCATCTCACTGTCTCTCAGTTCTAACTGGAATTAGTTTATATATTACTGTCCTCAGACTGACAAACTCTTCCAGTTATCACCACAAAAACATGTCTATAATTATACTTCACATAAAAAGCATGATCTTAGAACTTCAGATCCTCAGTTTGTAGCTCCTAATAACTGCCTGAGGCACCTGGGTCCAGATGGAACTGTTTGAAGGTTGCTGAGGGTACGTTCACTCTGTGATGCAAAGCCGACTTTAGATGTGGTGTGATTCTATATATAGGCAATGCAGCGGTTGGATGAAAAAAGGTGCTTTTTTCCCGTTAGGTGACAGTTAAGGCAAATATGAAAACTGAAGTTAAAGATCACATTGGAGTCAGAAAGGTGTTTCTAGCAGAGCGAATTGTTATTGGGCTTTTTCATGTGATGTCTTCAGGTTATGTGTCACCTCAGTGTCCTCTCTACTGGATGCTTTTCCATTTGCTGACATTCTCCTGTTTGTGCTGTTTTTGCTGATCTTTGGTTCTGGATAGAGAAGACATTGTTGTGAATGGATATTTAGAGAATATTATGATGTACCAACATATTTGTGAGCAGTTTTAGGGCTCACTTGCTGCTTGTTGCTGACCAGGTGCTTTATCCTGACATCCACACAACAATCTGCAATTACATAATAGTGTCATGATTAAAAACAGGGTATTGTTGGATCATATTCCAGATTGTGGGTAAAGGTTAGGTATGCTGTGACATCTGTAGACAGGAAGTCCAGCCTGTTCTGCCTTGTAAACTTTCAGCATAAAACCTGCCGCTTAGTAAACTACTGTTGTCAGAAAGGTTGTAATTAATAAAACATCCACTTAACAGTGAACTGACAACTCCCATGCCACAGGAAATACACTTTGAACCCACATGGCCACTTCCAAGATCACGTGTCCAGGTGATATGGGTGAAAGACCTACAGCAGAAATTAGTGAAACAGAAAACTCAGCTCTGCCATAGAGGTTGTAATTCAGCTGAATCAGGAGTTTACATGTGTTTTTAAGGTGTATCTTTGGGCACTAGAAGAGAACAACTGTGAAGCGGAGCAGCTGTTCTTCCTGTTGTGTCTGTAGGCACTGCCTTTATTAAAAACCGTAAAAGATTCTGTCTGTCATCAATTTCACTCCTGCTACTGGTTGGGCTTAGATGTGCAATATTTTCTGCATGCAAATGGTCATTTTAGGGTGTAACCAGAAATGAAAATGTAGCTAAAGTAACAATTTTTCTCAGGCAGTCATAAATAAAGTTCTTTATTGTGTAATAAACTGTGAAACACTGAACCAGAACTATGTTCAACATCTGGTTCAGTGTTGTAATGTACTCTTCCAGGTTCACTGACACATGGCAGTGGATTTCAGTACAGTAGGCTACTGATGTGTGTGCTTATACATACTGTGTGCCCACACACACACACACACACACACACAGTAAAGAGCATTCACGTACAGACAGTAGCTGCCATTAGCTGTGTTGTTTCCGATCTACATAGCTGTAAAGGTAGTGGCTTGCTGCTTTTACTGGTGGTGTTCTCTATAAAAATCCCCTCCACGCTGACACCTGCTTTAGCCCT
>OMLM01004018.1:67619-100093 GCA_900302695.1 Helostoma temminkii | reverse complement strand
CCAGGTTCACTGACACATGGCAGTGGATTTCAGTACAGTAGGCTACTGATGTGTGTGCTTATACATACTGTGTGCCCACACACACACACACACACACACACACACACACACACACACACACACACACACAGGGAATGCTAAATGAAATTACTCTGTCAATGTACAAAACTGCAGTGATTTGCAGTGATTTAGTGGGATGCTGAAACAATGAAAGTCCTCACACCACACTGTCATTACTGTGTTCGCTGTACAGATTTACTGTCTCTGTGACATGTTTTAATACGTGGGTGTTGTGCAAACACATACAGTACATTCACGTACAGACAGTAGCTGCCATTAGCTGTGTTGTTTCCGATCTACATAGCTGTAAAGGTAGTGGCTTGCTGCTTTTACTGGTGGTGTTCTCTATAAAAATCCCCTCCACGCTGACACCTGCTTTAGCCCTGCAGCTGTGATCAGCCTCCCTTTGAAGCAACAGGACTATCTAACCCTTCAGCCACACAGGGAAAGTACACGCTGCACAGTAGCTCATGTGCTTAAATATCTACATATTTAAGTCTTGTGCTTACATCATCACGTTCCATTGTCAGAAATAAATTAAAGCTTTCGAAAAAACACTACAGGCAGGTACATGTTGACATGCACGTTATGCAAAATCATATGTACATCTTCTGCACAGTACTGCAGACAGAGTTTTTGCTGAGTATATATTCATTAACTGTAGAGTTTTTCAGATATTTTAAACTAAATACTGAGATTTTTTTAAAAAAAGAGTGAAAATCTTTGTAAGAAGAAAATGAATGTTTCTAGTATTTTCTTCACATTAGCAAGCAATGAGAAGGGGTTTGCCAAAGCATGAGTATACTGTACTATATGTCATGTCATGTACAGTAAATATATAATTATAAAGCTCCATCATGCTGACATATGTTGGCATTTACTGCTATCAGTCACACTGCAGGAGCAGATAAGCCACAGCTGTTTGCTACCTCCACAACAACCAGAATGATAGAAATGTCATGTTTGAATGTTCCACTAAGTTTTCAAATGCGATTATTTGATAGCATTTGATCACTAAATGAGCTAGTGTTACACTCACTAGCTCATCTAATGCCACTTATGATACTTCATAACTGATCTGCATTGAACTGCAAGGAATGAAGAAAATCAGTGGGTTACTACTCCACAATAAATGTGAAATAATTTATACATTATCTGTTAAACTGGACAATATTTTACTGGGGTGTGAAAAATAGCATCTCCAACTGTGTATTTTCTGAGCAGTGGGCATTTGTGCATCTACAGTACATAGATCTAACTACATAAGTCTGGGGTGGAACACTGCCCATTTTAAACACACACAACATAAACTCATCATGTAAACCCAGGCTACCTACGGCACCTGATGAACACGTGATGCTGAAAAGCTGAAGCTGCACTAGGAGCAGCAGATAGTAGTAGCGTTAGCGGGTACAGGAAGGATTAGATACAGAAGAAGGATACAGGTTCTGCTGTAAGGTTAACGTAAGCTTCAGTCATGCTTTATTCCTGCAGAACACACACAAAAAAGCCTGTTGGATTTTAGTCTTCTGTCCCTTCTTACTAATGCACACATGCCATTAATACAGCAAGTGTCACAGACTCAGAAGCTTTGCTAAGTTACTTTTTTTTACAACAGTGTGGAATTCCAGCCAACATATTTTGTTATAATGGAATTAATTGACTGACACAGGCCAGGGAGACTATTATAACACATCCTTGAGCACCACTCTTAGGTCATGTGATGACTTAAATCATCCATTGACATCTGAGAAAACTACTATTACAAAACAGCTAGGTATCTGGCTGACCAAGACCAGGTAATGGACCCAGGAACCTGAAGGTTTCAGAGAACATATGCACAATGCAGGGGGAGGTAGGTTGGTGTTGCTGGGCTGTCAGTAGGGCCCAACAGCAAATGTATAGTCCCCCTCACAGCTTAATGTGACCTGCTTAGACACATCTCTGCTTGGTGTTATAACACACCTGTCACTGGTGTCCTGCCAGCCCCTGACAGGTGGTGTTGTTTGGACATGTTACCATGTGATTGCTGTGTATTGCATCATAATGATTGACAGTTTTATGGGTCAAGCTATTGGCTGTCTGGCTAAATAATAATAAAAACAACAATAAGGAGCAGGCTCTGTGAAATGTGTTTCCTGAGGGATTTTTGAGAGATGCTGCCTCTCTGTGTCCTGCTTTAAACTAATTCTTCTAATTGTAACACCTCCCACTGTGAAGCCTACACAACAGGTTGGCTCAGTGTAATGAAATCCAGCAGTGCTGTGTTGTTCCTGACAAATGACTGAAGCGCATCAGATTAAAGCTTGACATCGCTGTATAAGGCCGGTGAATATTGTTTAATTTAAGCCATTACACACTAATACACATCTTCTCTGAGGACTAAATGGGATTAAATTATTACGCTTCACAAGATCTCTCCCTAAATGGGTATTACAGTGAGAGTCTTGGTTAATACTGAATAGAAGAAAGTTACAGTATGTGCAGTAGAGGAAAAGCTGGCTATTTTTTACAGTTTTGTTTTTATGGTCAAATATTTGGATTGCCAGGTGGATTGATATTTTAAGTAAATTGCACAAATGTCGTGTGCAAATGTGTTCACGGCTTCACGGATGCACATTCCTCCCTAGTAGCTGTGATGTGTTCTTTTTTATGGATATGTGAGATTAGAGGTTTAAAGATCAACAAACCTGTCAAGTAGAGGAGATTTTTGCCAGATTAATAGATGAGAGGAAATGACCCAGCAATGTTCATTCCTCAACTTCACACATTGGACTTGCTAATAAAGTGCTGTATGGAACTGCTGACTTTTTAAAGCCTTCCCCTCATCTGGCTTTCAAATGTTGGGCCATAGAAACACGACACACTTAGATGAGGTGATCTTATTAAAAACCATCTACAGGAAAGTTATCACATAGCTCCCTGCTGTGTCAGGAGTCATTTGTCAGGAAATTGAGATTTGCTAGCTGTTTCGTCACGCTTCTCACCAAGCATGTAAGAAGGAGTGATGTTGCTGTGCATGCAGGTCGTGGGAGGAATTAAATAAATAAGTCGTCAGTTTGTTAAATGGTTTTTTGGTTTAGGTCCACAACACCTCCATAAAGATCAGCATTTATTTCCACTCTACCTCACTTCTCTACCCAACCGCTCAGTCACAGGGTGCATTTTGGAAGCTGTGTTACATCTTTCCATGGCACCAGTTGGGGAAATGTTTTAGGTCTTGAGGGGGTATGCACAGTTTTGTATGAAGCAGGCGTCTTAGTGTGACTGTTACATCCTCTGGTTAAGTCAAAGTTTCAGTTAGGTTTCATTTGATTAACTTTAAAGGTTGCACATTGTCTGCTAAGGAGCAAAGGCTGGAATGGAATACCAAAATAACAACCCTGTAATAAGGACTGCTGCTCTATTGCCTGAACCCTGAGGATCCACAGAATTGTTAACTGCAATATCTTTATCTGTCCTCCTTATCTTCTTTCATGAGAGAGAAAGGGGCAGCAAGAACGACCTTGTCTGTCATCCATCCTCCAGGGAATGTAATTCAAGAAGCCAGAAAGTTCTGTGACCAGACAATCATGGTTAGATTAGCACAGTTAGCTTTAGTCACACACTGTATGTCTAATGATATTCTATTACCAATCATCGAAACGTTCTGTGGATACACCCTAAGTGAAATATTTATAGTATCCTCTGTTCCATAAGGCTGCTAAAACTATTTCATTCAGGTGCCTTAAGCTCTGCAGTCAGGCGGGTCAGTCTGCAGTTATTCTGTCACTTGAGTTTTCTGGGAGAGATGGAGACAGAGAAATGTGATGGTGGCAGAGACAAAGAACGTGCAGTTATTTCATCGTGGGGTGGATCAGCCTGTCTGAAAGTGAAGCTCCTGTTCTGGCCTTTGTTTGTCCGTCCACCCTGACCAGCTGGAAACCATCCAGTTATAAGTGAGTCAGGACTGCGTTCATTCAGCTATTGCCTCTTCTAGTACTTGATCACTGCCTTATTTCAAGATTACATGTTCATACATTTTTAAACAGGAATCCCTGCAGGCATACCTGTTTGTACAGTAAGTTTATGTCTGAGTTCAAGTAGACTTTTGTGCCAGGAATTTATAAGATCACCATGACCTTTAACCATCAAAATGTAATCATATCATCCCTGATCCAAGTCATGAACTGAATTTCTTCAAATCTGAGACAAGACAAGACCTTTGACCTTTGACCACCCATCTAATCAGTTGATCCCCTCCTCCTCAACAGAAACCAGAGCTTATAAAAAGTACTGACTTGAGATTCCTCTCACTGTGTGGCAGACAGACAGGGAGACCAAAGGTTTGGAAACATTCATATTGAGTCAGTGTAAAACTGGGCATTCAGCTCCAGCAGATTCCACGGGTTGACAGGTCATGAAATGTCATTCTAGTGGACAGGGGGCATTGGGGCAGAGGACAGGCCAGGGAAGAACTCTTGGCAGCACTTTGTGCTGTTTGTGCATCAGAAGCATGAACATCTGTCACCACTGGTTCCACTCTAACTGCACGGCACCGCTGTGGCTCTACAGATGTGTATTGCTTTTGAATCGACAATGTAAAGAATTTTGTATATTACTGACGTAGCAGAATACAGCATGCCCTGTTTCATGGCTTATGATATTTATTGTTATGATGTAGGAATTAGAGGTGAGTGTCACTATGGTAAGGGGACTGTTTCTGGTTTTGGTCTTTTCATTTGTCAGCAAAAGAAATGCAAAATCTCAGCAGATCCATCATTTAAGATTTAATCCCTGGTTGATACTTTAAAGCTTGGATGACCACGTGGGGGGAACCGCAGCTTATTTGAAGAATGCAAATACACTGACATGCAGAGTTTTATAGGTGCATCTATCACATAATATATGATGTTCTTTGTTTTTCTGTGTTTTCATGTGTCATCGCTTGTAGTTCTTCAAAGTGAGGCTTTAGCCGGGATCTGTTTTGTTGTTAGGGGACATGTCTGAGGTCTCTGTCCTAGTTAACGGTCGTATATCTGTATGACTGCCTGTCTTGGCACAGCAGGTCCCTCTCTTTGAACCCTTGAGATTATCAGCTCTACAAGCATCTCTCACTCTTCCTACTCTCTTCCTCTCAGCATGGTTTCACCTCACCAGAAGAAAGCTCTTAATTGGATGAAATAAATAAAACAAATGGCTTTTATATATTTTTTTATCACATCAGAGTGAACCTCGACAGGACAGACATTTGCCTATACTGATCTCAGCCCAGCCAAATTGGTGCATACCTATGTTAAACACTTCAGATGAACATAAAATAAGCAAACCAGAATGTCAACAATGATACTTGGTGTTTACAAGTAAACAGTTGTAAACACCAAATATACTGAGATCTATACTGATTTGTGACACTGCATGTACAGTAAATCTTGAGGTGTGGAGATGTCAGCCTCTCCTGGCTCTGCTCTGATGGGACGTGACTGAGCAGTTCCTCTCCTCTGTGTGAAGTGGTGCTCATCAGTGCAGTCAGCTTTGCTAGGAACACAGACCTGTATAGTCTCTCTGTCCTCTGTGCATTTACTATCTATCCCTGACTGACTCAGATTATGTGTGTGTTTGTTGTCTTTGATGAAGGCTGTACTGTTGATGATGGGCCATAATGGCTAATATCAAAGGCAACGCAATTACATGGCTATAACTGCGGTGAAGACTTCACAGAGACAGACAGACTATTTGGATGTAGGCTTTTTAAAGATTAAAAAAGGTTGTAAATCTGTACCAATTTTAACCACATTAATATTTTGTTTTATCTTCAGAGTTATATACTTCATCACTGCGTGCCCTCCTTTCCCCACGGCTCTTTTGATTCTCTGTATTGTTTTTGATCTTCTTGTCTTCTTTTTCTCTCCACTCAGCATCTTTAGAGCAACACTCACATGATGGAGGTACAAGAGCTAGAAAGAAAATAATCCCCAGCACCGTACCCGCCAGCCACCGCTAATGTCAAATAAGTTTCATCATTTGCAGTGTGTGTTTCAATTTCATCACGCTTACATTTTCACTTGCTGTAATCTTGGGCTGTGGCAGGCATCGCACCGTGTCTGCAGGGCTCGTCAGGAATCACACTCCATGCTGTTGCTGATGCTACCACCAATTTTAACGAGGGCACTTCTCCGCTTCCTTTTCTTTAATGTAACTCTTGGGGGATTTCATCATTACATCACAATGACAGAAGGATCAGTAGGTGACAGCAAGCTGACAGGGAGCATGTTGGTCTGTCAGTCAGTCTCACATCACCTTGCTGCTGCTGATACTCTATTATAGCCAGATGACGCAGCTCAATAGTGTTCCACTGGTGTTCAAAATATACAATTAGACTTAATTTCATGTATTTTGTGGAAAATCAAAAACAAAAAACAGCCAGGCAAGCACATGAGTATAACAGAAACCTTCCTCCAGAGCATCAGTTGCTTCAGTAAAAGTGACAAATGCTCTAGTGTCTGTAGTATTAATGACGGTGTCATAGAGCGAATAAAAGAAGCCTGACAAGGTTATTATTATCAGACTTTAACACTGCTATTTGTCTCCTGTTTCCTACCAACAGTCATTCTTTTAACCATGACCATGACAGCTCCATAGCCTGAACTGCGTGGCTGTTAATGTAACCATGACGACAAAGTTGCTCTGATCAGTTAGATTTTTTTCTCATCATGTTGTTAAAATTGACTCAGCACAGCAGTTATTGTGGACTTCATGTAAAATGACATTGGTGTCTGCCTCATCCAGAGCACAGCAAGACAGAGTTGTGTGCACAGCAAGGCAGATGAGTGGGGGATAGCTGGGGGTGACATTATGTGACTCAGATACACGGATGGAACATTCAGGGAATGGTAAAAAGGCTATTGATGGTAGTTTAAGGTGCTCAATAATCAACTTAATACCAAAAATGTGCTGTTAATGGTTGTAATGGTCACCACCACGCACGTATTACCCAAAATGATGTCTGTGTCGTCACGATTAGAGTGGAGACAGAGAATCCAGCTAAACAAAATCTACTGATTTTGATAAATTTGACCAAAAAATTGTTTGCTACTCACTAAATGAAATTGTTGGAAAAAAAACATATATCAGATATCATATACCAAAAAACTTACATGTGCTTTTGTGTTACCATAGTGTCAACACATGGTCTTATAGCGCTGACACATATACTGAATGTTGATGATTTCTGTAACTGAAGACAATATTAATCTAGTATATTTGCATGAAAATGCATAAACATGTCAGTTAGCTACAGGTTATCTTGTAATTTTATTTTTCCAAAGACTATGTGTTTTGTTTATGCATGCACCACTTTTGTTTGTGCATGCACCACAGAGTGTTGATTTTGTTGTGTCTGTAATACAGCCAGCATGACAGGCAGTAACTCTATTGAGGGTCTCTCAAAAAAATGTGTGTCTCTGTGTGTGTACGTGTGCATTCTTTTGTGACAGAGTGCATTCATTTGTGTCTCGCCACATGTTTTCCTGCTCACGCTAACCTTGTTAAATGTACCTGGATCAGGTTGAGGACAGTATGTTCAGTATGTGACCATGTTATTTTCCTGCAACCAAATCCAGACTGCTTCTCAAGAAAGCACACACACACACACACACACACACACACACAGTGTTGGTCTTTCTGTATTTGTGAGGACACTCACTAACATACAGTAATGCATTCCTTAGCCCAGTTGCTCTAATATTAACCATTGCAGCTAAATGTTAAACCCTAACTACAGAATTTAGAATAAGAACTCAAATAGCCTTTGGAAGTTCTGACCACATGTCCTCACAATGGTGATTTTGACTACTTTGTCCACACAACATCAGAAAGACAGGTATGCACACACACAGACCTGCACCACTCCCTGTCTGTATGAATGTGTGTTGAGGCAGGCCTGTTATCGAGACTAGCTGACTGCTGACTGGCTGTTGAGTGAATCATATTACCTATTGTCACTGGAGGCCTCAGGATATTGCTAATGATATACTTATTTTTATCACTGTTGGCTTAAGGGTTGGACCCAGCCCTGTAGGAGTGTAGAATACATCTGAACAAAAACAACCACACATGCCTGATGAAAAATGTAACAGTGGTACAAAATAAAAATAAAAAATCCATAAATGTTCAAATTATGACAAAACATGATCAGAGTGCAATGATAAAACTCTTAGATCAAGGATAATGTGCCCCAGCAGCAAAAGAATAAACAACATAAACTAGTATAGAAATAGATTTATATCCTATCAATCAGGTGGATACCAACCTAGGTTTAGGTTCCAAACCAACTTTCCTCAGATTAAAAAAGCTAGTGTAACATTTCAAACTAACAAGATCAAACATTTATGTCATATCATGTTAGCAGCAGAAATAATATAAACTGGACAACATGAGGGTATTGAAATTCACAGGCTAGTAAGCTAACAGGCCAACAGGCTAACAAGCACAGAGTCTACAATACATGAACAAATGTGGTCCCAGTTGGTCTCATCAGCATCCTCTGACATACGGGCTTCAGCATGTATGGGAAGTGTTGAGGGGTGCACACAGGCATGAGAGCTGTTATCCACAGCAGCCATAACTAACTGCACATATTAAAACTAAAACTGTCACACAGAACTTAAGTCAGCTGGTAACAAACTGTTTATGATTGTAATACTTTCATGTTTATGGCTGGAAGTTAGTTTGGTAACATAAAATGGTGGGGGACGGTTTTTGCAGGTGCAGGTGAGTTCAGGCACACAGCTGTTTCCTGTAGACAGTTTGTGCCAGTATTAGGTTGATTTGTAATGGACTTGCACAAATGCCAACAGAAAGTATTCAATGCTTCATGGTGGCCCCCACTACTTGCTGACATTGTGTGAGTTTGTATGGGTCCATTTGGACTAAAGCATTGTATAAATGGAGTCCAATAATAACACAAAAGTTGGAATTATAAATTGCACATGAAGGAATGTACCAGGGCAATTGGGAGCTGTATTTATATTAATCCTGCAAACGACACATTATAAAATTAAGGTTCAAGATTTAAAAAGAGTAAAATTGCTTTGGTAGCTGATGCTAACAGTGTACTAACCCTGCTCAAATTCATATTTCACTTCTTTGATACAGACTTCATCCATTATAGTAGACCATGTTTTGGTTGAACCTTTACTACAGAGAACACTTTGCTCACCACTTTATCACTGGCTGATGGTTATGTTAACATGTTTTTACGAAAATATGTTTTTATTATCTGAAAAACTTTTTCACACCAGTGAGGTAAGGTAGTCTGCATGAGAGTTAAAACCAAGGCACAAATAAGGTAAACGCTCATAAAGCTCACTGTGAGTGTACGTCAGGGTTGTAGAATTCTCCATAATCTTAATAATGGTTACCTCTTAAACAGAGATCAGTCGTTTCCCAGGGTTTTTTGCCATAAGCAAAATGTGATGGCAACCATGGATAATTAATTATAAACTGAGATTTATTTATATTGAGTAACCTTATTTCTGAGCTCACTGTGAAGTTAATTAAGCAGCTGTGGTGCTGAGATGTGGAAACAAAGGGTGACATAAAGGCAGCTTATGCGCTATAACCTGTCTGGCCTTCATTTCATGGAGAGGTGACTTGTTCAGCTCCTCTTATCTGCTCTAACACTGACACTGACAGTCAGGAGGCACCATTCACAAACCAAAACTGTCAAAGCATCCAGCTCTCGTGACTTTGTTCTGCAGAGACAACTTAAACGGCCGCAGAAAATAAAGATGACACTGATGCACTTGTTTTGTTGTTGATAATTGCCAGCTCTCAAGCCCTTGGTAACATTTTTTGTTCAATCTTCTGATTGTTTAGGTCTTGTTCTAATTCTCCTAAAAAAGATTTATAGATGTTTCATTGTTTGTGTAGCTGGCAGATTCATTAGTGATCACTCTGCATCTTCCTTTTTAAAACTCACACTTATTGAGCCCTGGCAGTGTAAGTCAGGTCAAATCGTTTTTTGTTTGTGGAGTGGTGCCATTTTAGCAATAGCAGTACAATTTCAGAATTGTTATGAGTTTTCTTCTTTGTTATTATCTATGTCAAGTGTAGTCCAGGGCCCCTATAAAACATTTATTTATGGCCTGCGATGAACGCACATCATCACAGCAACAATAGCTAGTGACTGGGAAAAGTACAGATCCAAGACATTATGTCATAATGTCTTGGATCATCACAAAGTAGCTGTCACAGACCTGTTAGTGGTTTAATGTGTGCACTGAAGCTACTGCACTATCTCTCAATTGCTCCACTGTGCATGAGCAAGAGTGCTTCTTGCTAAGAGTGCCAGTTAATTGGCATTCCCTGGCGCAATGTTTTTTCTCTATTTACAGAGTCATTCTTAGAGCACTGGATGGACAGCTAGAGAACCGTTAGGGGGGATTTTGCTGAATATAACAAAATGTGTAATCAGAATCATAAACTATACATGTATGCTGAACCAGCAATACTTCTTACATCAAAACTAGAGGTGAAAATCTCCACAGGCTACCTCAGACCTCCATGTTTCCTAAATCAAATTAAGGTTGATGCTCTGAAACAGACATTTGCGTTCCCAAGTTTCTTTTATCAGTGTAAGCATTTACAGTTAACACAACCTCAACCTCAGAAACAAGGATTCCTCTTTGTGCAGGTCAAAAGTCAGTGACCGGTTATGAACTATGAACCCGAACCGGCTGAGGCAGATGGCCGCCCACCTTGAGCCTGGTTCTGCTGGAGGTTTCTTCCTTTCTTAAAAAGGGAGTTTTTCCTCTCCACTGTTGCCTAGTGCTTGCTCAAAGGGGGGATTTGTTGGGTTTTCCTTATTATTTAGTTGTATTGTAAGGTCTTAAACCTTACATTGTAAAGTGCCTTGAGATGACTTTTGTTGTGATTTGGCGCTATATAAATAAAGTTGAATTGAATTGAATTGAACTTGTTGCTGCAATATAGTTTACTGTAATGGTTGTTTTGGGGAGCTGTACAGAATGGTTAGCATGTGTGGGGGAGTGTGTGAACCTCAGTGGGGAAGCTTACTGGCAGGTGAAAGATGTGGGCTACTAAAAGACCACAGTAATGTGATCTACATGTGGATATTCAGTGGAAAGCCTATCAAGCTGGTCATCACGAGGCTGCAGTGGGATTGACTTCCTGTAGATGAGACAGGGATCAAAAACGTAATAGTATAAAGAGTGTGTGTGTGTGTGTGTGTGTGTGTGTGTGTTAGAGAGAGAGAGAGAGAGAGAGTCAGCAGATTTTCTATTCCTCCATATGGCCAGTGTTTAGACCTCAAAGAGAACTGCTGCTAATGTAACTAACAGAGCTCCACCCAACACTTTGCACTTCCTCAGAGGTATATTATTACATCCTATTCATGGACTTAATGCTTGTTTCTGCAGGAGATTAATTGTAACTTTTGTTACTGTGTAGTTATTAAAACATCTTTGAATGTGTTCTCCACCCTCAGTTCATGTTTTAAGAAGTGTGAGTGAGAGTCTTGTCAGAGGAGTGCCAGCTTGTGTTTGAAATTTCACAGCCTCTCTGAGCTCATAAAGTGTCCGATAACCAGCAGGGCCTTGGAGCACATAAACTACCGTAAAGCTTCAGTTCTGTGTGTTGCCTCATATAAACCTGAATTTACGACAGATTTCATACTGTTATTGTGACTTCTACACCACTGTGCTGGAGATTTACACAGGCTTGGAATATGACACCGATAGAGATGTTTTTTCAGCACTGGCAGCATAAGACCCCGTTAAGACAGGACAGACAGCAAATGTCTGTGTTAATGCAGCCATGGGATGTTATCTGCTGTATATTGTTGGCAGTATGTGGGCTGGAGGTGGGAAATGTAGCTTTATGATTAAAGACCTTTCACTTCTGCTTTTCAGGCTGCGGTCACGGCCACAGTAATTTAGATGAATATGCTTTAAGCCATAGTTATGCACTGAAAGAGCAGGTGTAATGCAATATTTTAGTGTTTAAGACTGTCCTGTGATTGTCTATTGCTTTAAAGCTGTAACTACACTAGAGTTACTAAACCATACTCAGGAAGACTGTTAAAAGACGAGCAGCAGCTTTCAGCAACAGGAGTTTGAAACAGCAGTTAAATCACAGAGAGCACAATTTACAACTGACCTTTTTTTTCTTTACGGATAAATTTCCCTTTTATTTCTTTAACTAATTGATTATACCTTATGCCTGAGATGACATGTTAAACTGTTTGACCAACAGGCCAAAATAAGCAAGATTTACAAATTCAGCAGGTTTTCACACTAAAACCCTTTTTTTTAGCATTTTGGCCTAAGGTTCTGAAAATATCTGCTCAAAAATGTGAAACATTGTTGTTTCAGGTTCAAGTTTATTTTCCTTTACACATGTACGTTGGCTCGACAGCAGTTCAGCCCATCCAGCTGGAGGGCTGTACTGAATGTTGCTGCGTGGCCATGTTCTAATGAAAACTAAGATGCAGTAGTTCTTTATTTCTTTTTGGGTCCATCATAGCCACCCTCCTAATCATTGAAATCACCAGAAGACCCAGGCAGCTATAGCTGCATTTCTGTATTTTTTTAATTTTTTTTTATTTTATTATAATTTATTTTTACAGTTGAAGTCAGTGTGGAAGACAAATCAAGCATTCAACTCACCTTCCCACTTCCATTTCATAAGCTGTAAAAAAGACTAAACTTTATAACACTTTTAGGAAAAAAAGTCTGAAAGAGCAGATGGAAAGACACAACAGAGGGAAAGATCTGTTTAAAAATGGCCATGGCCATAGTGATGAGGCCACCAAGCCTGCAAACACAAGCACAAACACAGCGCTCTTCTCACAACTTTCTAGTTACTGCATGGCTTACTGACTGGCTGCCTGAGTTCAAGCATCACAGCTGAGAAAAAAAAGAAAAAACATTTAGAGAACAAGCTTTTATTATCAATAATGTACAGACGCTTCACTTAAGTGGCTGCTGATGACATGTGTGTGATCTGTGTGTGACAGCGAGAACGCATTTGATCCCAAGATGAAACACTTCACATTCTTTTTGAACACCAGTATGTGCAAGCTCCTGGGTGTCATCTGTGAGTGCGCTGGACTATACATCACTGTAATTCATTACACCATCCCTTCTCCACTGTAAATCGAATCACAGGCAGTAAAACAAACTCACTGCATTCATCTCATGGAAAGGTCGGGCACTTCCAATTTAAACAATGTGCTGAAGAAGGATTTTGGTCAAACCTCAGCTGAAATCAAGAACATCCTTCCTATTTGACATATATTTGGATCAGAGCCTGTGAGTGTCTTACTTTCCTCTTCTCTGCTTTAATGTGAAACTTGTCAAAAGTCTTTTACGTGATGTCCTTGTGGTGGGGAAACATTCAGCATTTCTCCCATGCAGAGAACATCAGTGGCTCTGAATTAATGCAACAGTAATCCAGTCATAATGTGACTAAGGAGGGAGCGTAAGAATGGTGGAGCCTATGTAAATACCATACTGAGATTAATAGTCACAGTAAGCTAACACGATTGTTAAGCTACCTCAATTTTTCCACAGCATTTGCACAAAACATACAGAATGAAACCAACTGCACGAAGCTACATGCCAAAGATGTTTCTCTGGTTGAATGCTTCACTTGGCAGCTTTCATTGTTTCCTGCTTTCCAGCTCTCCAAAGGCAATAACTTCATATGATGTATTATAGTAACAGACAATTTCAGAGTGGATGTGTTCCTTTAGAAATACATCTTTATAAATTCTCAATTGAAACTCTGCAAATAGTAGATATGACATCAAGTCTGGGAAATATTAATTTGCTGCAGTCTGTTGTCATTCAGCACGTTCTTCCTTTCTACCTCTGTCTCTGTTATTCGCCTTTCCTCTTCCATTTGGTTTAGCGCCTCCCGTAGACTATTAAATACACAGGATAATCTGTGCAATTAAAATTGTACTTTATTGTTCAAAGTCTAAACTGCACACTTTGAGCCTAAAGCACATGCATCAAACCAGGAGCTTTTTAGTTCTGAGGGAAGGAATCACGTGAGTCCCCTCGTGAGACCATTACACTCATAAACCATCAATGTCAATGCAAGCACAGGTACTAATCACTTACATTTACTTCCAGGTGTTGAACAGTAGATCTGACAATGTGTTTGATAGCAAAACAAATGTGATATTTAAAGTTTCCTCTCATTATTTTAGGATAACCCTGCAAGATGTTTCTCTTGTGTTGTCACTGACAGTCCCCTTTTTAGACAACGATGCTGGTGTGTTGCCGTTATGTGGACCCTTGCTGTGATGCTTTGCCTATTTACACAATAAAAAGCAAAGCTGGCAAAAAATCATTTTGTATTGATAACAGACATATTCAGACATATTCTGTACAGGCCTCACTCCTGATGTCTGGCTGAACCTGGCCTGCCAGACCAGGGTGGTCTGTTGGAAGTCTCTATTGTTGTCGTCCTAATTGCACAAACATGTTGTCTGCATGCATAAAAATCTGACCATGATTATTAATGTCATACGTGTATGTAAAGGCAGTTTCTCCACCAGTAGACATGGGAAAAAACAACCCCAGCGGCTGGTCCCAGATATGAACTGCAGAGCTGCACTCCCTTTCACTTCCAGCCAGTTCTCCCTTTTTACAGCATGTGGAATGTGATTTACTATAGAGCTTGATCTTTCTATAATCTCTTTATGATTATCATGATAAGTGAGATTATTTTAAAATCAAACTTCTCCTCGTTGTCCTGGAAACTGAGTGGATTCCTGTATGAGCCAAAGTTCTCTAAACCTTCCCACTACCAGAGTCGCTCTTTAAACACAATTAAAAACCACATTAAATAAACTGAGGGATTCCCACATTGCAATTTTGCTTATGAAGTCATTAAGTCTACAGTGTTTGTGACAAGCAAGAAGACATGGAATGACTTTTTTTGCTAGTTCAGCTCTGGATTAATCTGCTGCTAGAAAACATAATTATATGATTCCAATATGCGGAGGAGATTACCTGGGAAAAATGTGTACTGTCGCACAGCTGTGATCTGGGAGTGTTCTGCACCACACACACACACACACACACACACACACACACACACACACACACTCCCACAGCCAGATTGACAGCAGAAAGTATTGGACATCTGCTCAGAGATGAAGTGTTGCTAGAATTAGAGAGGGACATGCAGCATTAGCAGCATAAAGTCCAACAAATAAAATGAATGAAATGTAAGCGTGTGCTTGTCTTGTAAGTCAGTAAGCGTAAACATTGGCATTGTCTCTGCTTGCATTGTAAACAGACCAGTGTACCACAGCTGGTAGCACTTGGGAAACTAGCTCTGACTTTGTTACCCATACTCAAACAGCAAGCTAATTAAGTGATAAAATACATTATAATTAATTATTATAGCCTTCCTTTATGCACACAGCCTCTCACTGAGCTTTCTGTGTGACAGAATAAGCTAATTAAATCTAATCAAAGCCAGCATTGGGATGTTGCATAGTTTAAAATGATTCAGGCGGTTTTCTGGAGGTCAGACAATGGCAGAAGAATCTCCATAGGGCACAACTACCTCTCCATTAATGAATCTGAAGCAAACATGGTTAAGTCATTAAATCACTAATTAAAAATGCAAAATGTCAAGGCAGCACAGTAGCATCAGAGACATTTTTTGGAAAACAGATAGTAAACTGTGTTGTATTTGGTAACAAAATTGCAGATGCAAATACATTTAAGCTGTTTATTTGTGTAAAAACTGATGCTTGACCTATTAATGTTCAAGGATAAGTTGACATTTCTTTTATGTCTTTCAACACAAGTCAGACAACTATATACATGCTAAAAGTGATTTTGCATGCTATGCCTGTGCTTCTTGTTCATAGTGGCCTTTTAAAATACTTTTAAATCCCATTTAATGGAGGTGATGCACAAAATCTACAAGAGTCTCTCTGCTACAGCAGTGGAATGACACTAAAAATGGTGACACTTTAGGAAACTTGATTGTCTAATGAAACAGCATTATTTAATTTTGCACAAATTAGCAAAAAAATAGGCTGTCAATTTTTTCTTTCAAAACTTATGCTAAAAGTGCATTAAATGGCCAGAATGATTACAGCAAGCACAATTTGTTTTAATAAAATTAGATTAGATTAGATTAGATTAGATTAGATAACATTAGCACTTTATTTAAAATTTCTTCAAAAACCCTAACCCTTAACCCTAACACCAGAACAGAAAAAAATCAAGTAAATACAGAATAGACCAATAGCATAATGGTAATATGATAATATGGTATGGTATGAAAATACCAACAGACTCAACAGACTCAAGTCAAGACTGAGAGCAGCAAAATATATAATAATGATATACCTTCACTCCAATCACGTCTAAAATGGCGATGGTCTGTTGTTACACTGTAGAGAATATGAAAGCAAGGTACTACAGTGCCTGTATATCCATTATAAGACCACTAGACTATGAAACACCAGAAATAATCAAATCAAAGTTGAACAGAGTTGCAGCTCTGGATGCAGCAGTGTCCACTGGAAAACAGATGCTCATGTAGCTCGAACCTTCATTTAATCATGCATGATCAAATGAAGGCTTTTATGTGTTCTCCAGAAAACAACTACAAGTCTATGCTACATGTGCCCAACCTCTGTTAGTGATCGTGTGTGTGTGTGTGTGTATCTCAGCTGGTGTCACTGTGTGACATAGCTGTGCAGAAGTGTGTCAGACCTCATGCCATTCTTGCACACTAGGATATTTTATAGATTCATCTATTTATACATGTCATGCTGAGTATTCTGCATTTCAATGTGATTTTCTAGGTGTCTTTGGTGGCCTTCCACTGTGACCGTGGCACCTCCCGCTCTGAAACCACCTCTGGTGCTGTCTGGGAGGTCTGAAGCAACCTTTGAAGACCTTGAGTGTGAAGATGGTCACTGGGGCGCTGAAAGAGATGGAGACATGTGTAATGATTCTGGCAGCTCTGCTGCTTCCCAGCATCCAGGCGGGTGAGTTAAGGACATGTCTTTATTTTATCAGAAACAGTGGGCTGAGGAATCTAATACAGTTAATACCATCAGTACATCAGTCAGTTTTTTGGAAAAAAAAATATAAAAGATAGGAGTAAAATGAGAAAGAAACCAGCAGACAAATCAGAGCTAAACATTCATATTTTATTATGTTGATCTTGAAATTAAGTGAAAAGGATAAATTTAAGACGTGAATGAAATTTCAGTGTCTCAGACGTGGTCACCTTGAAAGCACCAGCTTCTGAAAGAAAATTCTAGTGCTATCTTTAGTTGATTACATTGATAAGGAACTGCACTAACACTCAGCAGGAGACTAAAGAAAGAATGTGGAAGTTGGGACTGTATGTTTCATGCAACAATTGCTACAGTTAAATTCTCCTCAGTCTTGACAGGCTGTTTTATGATTGATAAGTCCAAAAGGTAGTAGTGTACAACCAACCAACAGCTGTTGGTTTTACAGCCAGGTGAAAGTGTGACAATAACACTGGCAAGCAGCAGGGCTTCAGCACACCTCCAGATGTAGAGTAGAATATGATCCACATAATATGAATCATAATGAGGATACCGACAATTTGGTTTGATATAGTGTCTTTATATAGTGCTAAATCACAACTAAGTCATCTTAATATCACTTTATTTATATAATTCATCAGTAAATAATAAAGTGACTTTACAGAATTGTTCCCTTTAAGGGATCATATGGCTCTCAGCTCCAGGCCCTCTGGTTCCTACTGATGACATTAATCTTGAATGGAAGACACTTGTGTGATATGCAGAGCTGCTGTGGTCTTTGTGTGAGATTTGTTGACTTAAAGCAATCTTCAGAAAATCAGTGGACTTGATAATAATTAAAAACAGACTCACACTGTGAGAGCTGTTCTGAAAGACACATACAGTTTGATTTCAGTTGTGCTTTAATTTAATTGGACAACAAAGGAGTTCTATGTAGCCCTCAGATACAGACACACAGCCAGTACTCTGTAGCACATATTTGTTGTTGGTTGTAGCCTAACACAGAATTTATTGATAACAATAAAAGGACAGAATAATGCCGGAGCTCTCCTAATGAGCCGTGTAGTCTTTTGCACAGTGCAGCCCCGTCAGTGTTGACCATTAAGACAGTGTGTGCACTACCTCCTGCTGCCTCTGTAGGTTTCAGCTCTTTGTTGTTTATGTCACCTTATCCTTGTTACTTTGTTTGATTCATCACTGTACATTGTTTCATTCAAAGATCTACAATGAATTGTGCCCAGTGTAGCATCCCCTTCATATGTAAACAGCAATAGCTGTCAGGGAAGATGATAGATTGTTCCCTCAATGCTGCATCAAAAGATGCTGAATCCAAAGCCTTGTAGCGATCAGACTGTACTTTTGGGTATAGTGTATAAAATCATATTCTGAAATAACCACTAAAGGTTCTGTTCACTCAAATTGGATTAATCATTCCAAAGAGCACCTCAGAATGACTTTGACAAAACAAAACTTACCTGGAGATCAACTTATGATGCAGTAACTGTGTTAGGAAGAGAAGCACAGAAGAACACAGTTGTACTGTACTGAGGTATTGTCCCAAGGTTCATGCTTATCAGTACAGTACAGAGCCTGACTGACAAGCTGGTAATGGGTCACAAGATACTTAAAAAACAGGCTCAGAGCAAATTTGGTGGCATAGCACACAGACATATAATGTTGTGGTGGACAGGGCTCAGGATGGCAGTCTGCAGCCACACAACCTCACCATTAAAACCACTGGGTGTGCTTAAGGTTGTGGGTGTACTCTACAATTTGTACCTGTGAACACAAAGAAAACACACACACACGCTGTAGCCTTGTGCTTGTCTGTGGGAAATTCCTCTCGTGGCAGCCATGCAAACAGGCATCTAGCCTGTAGTAGCACTCAAACCACTTCAGTGATTCTCCCAAGAACTTAACATGCCTCTACATCTCCCAGCTCTTTTCATTGCAGCTGTACTGTGACTGCAACAGAGACTTTCTGAGCTGATAGCAAATATTTTAATCAACCACAAAAGCAGCTCAATCTGTGACAGATTGACTTTTTATTGGGGGGCTTAGTAATGGGGCTGCATCTCAATGAGAAGCTCAAATGCAGTGACAACTGATAAAGGATGGGGAGCTAATATAATGACAAGTTTTCAACTGAATAAATGCCCATTTTGTTCTTCTCTGACCAAGTATTACACAGTGACTTTGTGGATTACATATCTCTGTGCATATTTAGGAAAAAGTATATTTGTGCCTTACCTTTTCTAGGTAAAGCTGCACAGAAAGTGATGCATTTTGAATTGCATTAACATAAAAAATGTGACAAGCAGCACTAGCAATGGGGGAATAGGGAAAGAAATAGACGAATGCCACCTAATGCTGCTGAAGTTAATGGAGCGTAGCATCAGGTTAGGTGATTGTGGTGAGCTAAATTCCTGACTTGGCTGAGAAACGTGTCTGAATGTTGACCAGACTGACGTCATGACCTGCAGGAGATGCTTCTATCATCAGGAATGTGACCAATGATAAAGAATCATAAAGCACAGTATAAACACTGTAATTACAAATAAACAATTTGTAATTCCTTTGTCCACGACTCCCGTGTTTTTTGTGGCATACAGTTGGATTTGTTTCACAAAGTGATAAATTCACAAAATTCCATATCTGATGCAACATGACGCAAAACTCCAAAGCTTGTTTAATCTTGATTAGTAGGTGATTGCCCCGACCAGTCAAGCCAGATGGCCGTCCACCCTTACCCTGGTTCGTTTGGAGGTTCCAGAAGAACAGAAACATTAGAAGACTGAGATCTGGAACTAGTAACAAAAACAGAATTCCCATAGCCCTGAACTCCAACCTAGAGAGGAGGTGTAAGTGTAGTGGAGACCTTATTAGAGCATCCATACTCTACATATCTACATGAGATGCACTGAGGCACAGTAATGATCTTCAGTTGCATCTACACAGAAAGTGCTTCAGCAGCATTTCTCAGTTGTGCATGTCATGTCCAGCTTCCCTTCAAGCTACAATATGCACACTAAGCCAGTGCTAGCATGAGACTGGAAATCAACCCACGTGGCTATACCCAGCTCTCTGTCTTCATGCTCCTCCCTGCTCTTCCTCCATCTGCTGTGCTCCATCATACTTATACACAGCCCTTCAGGTATTAGTCATTATCAATTTACATTAAAGAAGAAGCAACAAAACAAACTAATCAAACAGTACATAGCAGATGCCTGAAGTGTGCTTTTACTCTGGTTGTATTCTGAGAACTGGATAATGACCCATACACTCCTGTGAAAGTTGTTCAGTGGCACATATGCTGCACTTTTTTTTATCATTCTTCCAGTTTTTTTCAGTGGGCCCATGGAGCATGCACGCTACCAGCCTCCTCCAGTCACGCCTGTCTCTGGGGCACATGAAAGTAAATAAAGTAAACAAATCTCATCTAGATTTTTCAAAGCATACTGGTTTTATTGTAGCCCATACTGTTCCAGTAAAATATGCCCTGACTGACCACTAAAGTGCTGCATTCAAAGGGGAGGCATTGTGTGAATGTTGGCTTTAGAAAGTTACAAAAGCAGTATGAGGCTGATAAGAATGCCTTTAGTTTTGACTAGTTGAACGTTATGGAGAGGAAAGGCCAAACCTTTCACCACTGTTGTTGCAGTTTATTGTGTGAAGACCATGACACTGATCTCATTTACTGTATTTCACTAGGATACTTAAAACTAAAGATAGCCACAGGATCACCGTAGTCAGTACTGATTCAATAAAAATTCATGACTCATTCATCCAGTGACATATTTTGCATCAAAGTGGTGGACCAATTTACCATCCACAGAGCCAGCGTGTGGTTAGAAACACCACAGCTAAACTGGCGTCTGCATGGTGTGATTGGATTTGTAATTTGACTAAATGAAAGTTTAATGATGCCTGTTATGTGGAAGTGGTGCCACAGAAAAACAAACAGCGACAGAGTTCCTCAAAGAAGACTCAGAAAAGCAAATGATGATGATATTTTGGTAAATATAGAGAAAACATCATAGCATGTAAATGAGAATGTTCAATATGAGCACTAACCAGGTTTCAGCTCATTAGCAAGTGTTAAGATGGATTTGTTTTGTTTGGACAGTGTGTGTCATCACTTTATTTCCTCCCTCAAGCTACACCACAGTGTACTTACAGAAACATATTTCATGTCAACACAAGTACTTTTCAGTTATTTGCTTTCAATCAGTGCTGTCAGTGCTGCCCAGATGCTGCTTCTTTCTTTCTTTCTTTCTTTCTTTCTTTCTTTCTTTCTTTCTTTCTTTCTTTCTTTCTTTCTTTCTTTCTTTCTTTCTACAGTGAATTGTACTGGTGTGGATGGCCAAGAGTGCTTGACTTTGGAGCTCAGTTAAACATGTTTGCCACTCTGCATCCATCAAACCACATCAAGCAGCTGTCAGGGGCTAATAATGAACATTGCAGAGAATGAGAAGAAGAAGAAACCTTCAGCCATATTTTAAACTGCTTGAAAGATGCAACTTGTTTTTCACATGTTTGCCTTTGTCACTGTGTTGTGTTGTGTCAGTCCCCCACCACAATGCAAAGAGAAGTTAAAATCAGATTTTCTTTCCAAAATAAGAGGTGTGTTTCTTCAGCTAACAGAGTGTGTTTCTTCAGCTTACACTACTTGTTCGTAATGACAACTAGGCATATGACATAATGACATAATAATGGCAATGACATAATGAAACATGTTGTTTCCTGTCATCCTAAAACATGTCTCAGATTTCAGTTTGTTTCAGTACTGCAGTGACTGCACCGACCCAGAGATAGAAAGTAATAGATCTTTCCAGAACTGTTAATCAGGTTCAGTTATTCCATTCAGCCCTGTTTGATTAGAAACTTGTGAAACTTGCATGAAGTTTTTGCAACTTTATGCACAATTAAACTCAACTTAGCAATTCATTCATATTTGTAATTACTAATTAAATTCCTAAGTGCTGTCCTAGTGAGGATTTATATTTATCCTCCTTCCAGCTGAGCACATTCATTTGTTGATATTTAATTTCTTTCTCCTGGATATTGTTAATGACTTTTAATATTTCTGCTTTTCTTAATGCTGGTTAAATGTTTTATGATTCATTGACTTTGGTGGTGTGTGATTAGAACCACAAAAACAATCTGAAGCCATGGCAGACAGTTTGTTGATGGTGTATTGAACTGAACGGTGCTGACCAGTGTTTTTAGACTGATCTACAGAGAACATGGTGTAGCTCAAGACAATAATACAGCAGCTTTAAAAGATCATGGCTGCGATACACTCAATTATACTGCTGTTATACAAGTTGCTTTGAAGTCTTTCTCTTGATTTATTTGTGTGGTGTAATTCTCCCTGACTCACCTGGGCTGCTGGGTTTCTGATGGAGTTCAGGCACAGTTCATTGTGTTGCTGGATTAAGAAAAGAATTTAAAATAAGTAAAGCAGCAGGTTCAGCAGTTTCACTCACAGCTGTCAAACACTTCAGTAACTTGCAGCCATAGATCTTCAATGACTGACTTCACTCAGTCAGAAATGTGTGTGAACAGCTGCTGATGAGGATCTTTTTACTGTGTGTAGGTTTTAGGCTATGAGTTTTATCACATAAGCATTTTCATTGTTATGTCTGTATTTTTTATTGCACAGTGAAGTTATATACCAGCTGCTTTGTTATCAGTCCAATAATCAATCAACTAATCTGCAGCATATACAAAATTTTGCTTTGGTAGGGGCACACTGCACCAAGCCGCCAGTTGCTTGGACATGATGCTAATGTCACCAGAGGTAGGAATAGTATGTTGCACTCTTAGTATGGCTGCAGACACACACATGCACACACATTGAGTCACTCGCAGACAGCAGAACCCAGCTGACTGTACATCACCACCTTTCAGCCCGTGTTAGTCCTGTGGGAAATCTACTTGACAATTTGGGTCCCCAACCATTCAGTGCCATTGATGGATCCATTAGATAGCAGGGCAATGAGGTAAACACCACACACACCAGAGAGCAATAGATTGAAACTGTATTGAGCAGACAAGACAGTTACACACGGTGTCTCAGTGCTATCCTGATAATAACAGACACAAAGTAAATGGGTTTATCAGTCACTCTTACTCTTGAGTGAACAATCCAATAACCTTCTGTTATTCCCATTTAGATAGTTTGGAAGCTGTGTCCGTTACAAGGTGAGAAGGAATGAAAAACAATCTGATCATGTCTGCCTTGGGCCATTTGAATTTTTCTAGTTGAAAATCGAATTAATCTGATCAGCATAGAGCTCATTGACAAACCTAGTTTACCCAGTCTGTGTTCTCACAGTTTCAGAAAAATGCAGCCCCACTCATTCATTTGAAAAGGGGAATGCAATTACTCTTTGCAGTGAGGCAAAAAAGTTGCTATGAAACATGACATCAGGTTGGCCAATCACATGCATGCATGCCTACATTCCTGGTGAATTACTCAGCAGTGTGAACACTGTGGACCTCAAAACCATCACAAACACAGCCAATACATTTGCCACCAGCATTACTTTTCAGAGTTGTGTAATCCTTAGTGTGACTGTTACAAATTACAGTTTTAATAAGCTATAAAAACATAAATTTGCCCCACTCCCCAGCCACCCTTGACAGATGCTATTTCATTATCAGTGGTATATGAAACAACACCCCAACTAGCGCAGTTTTACTGAATGGCAAATGTTGGTTCGAGTACAGTGCAACACTTCTGATCTTGTAAATGTCATGTTCAGTGGGGTACTTGAGATTTTCTAATGAGGAGTGTCACGTAATAATTACTGGTTTTAATTTAAGGTGGGTTTGTGTATGTGTACTGTGTGATAAAGTTGGGACAATGTGTAAAATCTACAGAAAAACAGAATTCAATGAGTTGCAAAATTCCAAAAACCTGTTAAAAAACTGAGTCAGAGTCTCTCAGAAATAAAAATGGGCAGAGGTTCACCAATTTGTGAACAGCTGCATCTACAAAATGTCAAACTATCACTATTATTACTATTTTAGAATAATTTTCCTTTGTGTAAAATCGCAAAGACTTTGAATATATTATAATCTGCAGTTCATAATATCATTGAAAGATTCTGAGACTTTGAATAAATCTCTGTGCACAAGGGACACGGCTAAAATGCAATATTAGATGCTTGTGATCTTCAGTCCCTCAGATGGTACTGCATTAAAAATATGAATATGATTCTGTGATAGACATCACTGCATGGGTTCAGGAATACTTCCAAAAATCACTGTCTGTGAGCACAGTTCTCTGTACAATCCAAAAATTCAAGTTAAAGTTCTATAATGCAAAGAAGAAGCCAAATATGAACATGATCCAGAAAAACACTGCTGTCTTCTCTGAGGCAAAGCTCATTTAAAACGGCCTGTGGCAAAGTGGAAAGCTGAGGAGGAGAGAGACCTTCCAGCTTAATTCTCAATTCAAAAGTCTATATCTCTGATGGTGTGGAGGTTCATTAGTGTCTATGGAATGGGCAGCTTGCACATCTGGATAGGATTCATCATTGCTGAGAGATATATATGTAGGTTTTATAGCAGCATATGCTCCATCCAGATGATGTCTTTTTCATGAAAGGCCTTATATATGGCAGGACAATGCTAAACCCCACACTGCATCTATGACAACAGCATGGCTTCATAGTAGAAGAGTCCAGGTGAAGATCCTGAACTGTCCTGTCTGCAGTCCAGACCTTTCACCAACTAAAAATATTTGTCACATCTTGAAACGCAAAATACAACAAAGAAGACCAGGACTGTTTACAGACAGTTAAAAGCAGAGATGCTACATTGTGGTAAACATGGCCCTGTCCTGTCCCAACTTGATGTTGCAGCCAACAATTTCAAAATTAGCTTATTTTTTCCTTAAAATGTCCTGAAGTTATCTGTTTTTCTTTCTGATGGTAGAATGTTGGTGCCATTTATATAGAAAAAAAGTGTTCTTTGATTCTGATGGATGGACCCAACCCTGCTTTGCCTATTTAAAGTTTATTTTCATCGAAAAAACATGCCCAAGTCTTTTGTATTTCACATTTGTCCTGTAAAAAGCAATGTTCAAGCTATAATAAATTTTGTCAAGGCGGCAATAAATCCTGATAAAAGCTCCAGCAGCTGAAACATGTTTCATTTGCTCTGAATATATTTGAATGCTTTCATCAGGCTCTTTGGATTAATTCCCATTGCAGGTAGTGCCGTTACTAGAGGGTTCTTCTTAATGCATTTAAAACTGGGAATAGACATGAGGAGAGGTGACTCAAGCCTCCCATTTGTATTTGAATTAATTTGATAATCTTAAACTTGTCCATATTATTAATAGTAGTAGTTCTGCATATCTGCTCTGTCACAGGTAGTGTGAGCTTCTTGTCATTTTTGAGCTTATTGTATGGATTTGTATCTAGAATAGTAATTACAAAAGTAATCAGTAGCTGTAACGTGTTTACTGTGCAGTGGTATAAAAAGTATAATTCCAAATGTGGTGAAGTAAAATATGAAAAAGAATAAACTAAAAATACACAATTTTCTTCAATATGCTCTTGAAGAAATGTATTTTATATCCTATGGCTGTAAGTGGTATACATATATATCTACAAGTAAATCTTTCTTCTGCAGTGTGTCCAGATAAAGAGCCAGGACTACAGCCTTGGATGCCTGGACATAGTGAAGAGCACCGTGTTACCATCGGTTACGGCAGGAAGGTCCTCCTCATGACTTCAGCTACGGTCCACTCCATTGAGATCCTTGATGGTGGTAAGATAATAAAAAAGCCCTGTTTGTATTGTTGGTTTTAGTCAAGTCACAGAAATGTTAAGTTTCTTTTGTAATGTGACAAGTCTTAGTGAGACAGAGCATGTGGGTGGGTAGAATTAGAACAGATGGAAGAACATGATGGAGAAATGAAGAAATTAGAGCTCAGCCACAGTTTTTGTCAGTATATTATCCAGTTAGCCAAAATCACAATTAGTTGGATACAATCTTGAGTTGTAGATCAGTCATCAGAAATGCTATAAAAAAGAAAGCTGATTTTAATATGAAAAGGTTTTATTTTGCATGTATTTAACAGATGCCAGATCTGTGGTATCTCTCTGATCAACAATTAAAGACATTCAGTTTAGACAGAGCACTGTTGTGACGCTCGTGTCAGTAGGTCAGTGATACAGCATCTCTTTGGCTATTAGTTCAATGCTGACATCTAATCCTGCGAATTGATGTTAACTAGGCTCTTTGCAGTCTGTTCACACCATTACTGTGCAGAGCAACACTGTCTCCTATAAATGATTGTCCTGTACAACTGAACTGCAATCAAAGTATTGTATTTGTTTTGTATTAAGGATATTTTGAGGAGTGTTTGTTTAGGATTGTTTGTTACTGTTACTTTATTAAGATGTCATGTGAATTTGTTTACAGGTATTTCTGGTTCCTATACCATACATATGCATGATGCATCATTTCTCCCAGCCCAAAACTTATTGCTGTTCAGATTGTTCCCTCAAGGAGGGAAGACACATTTACTTGGAAATATTTGCTGTAAATTGTCCTTTCCTTGATAGAAGTGTCAGAGTGAAAAGATTTCAATGAATACAATCATTCTGGCTACAGAAAGTACAAACTGCATTCAGAGGAAAGACACACACAGAAGATGATGTTTGATGTTCAGCAGCTTTTCACTGTTTCTCTACTGAACTGGAATCATTGGATTGCAGACCTGGTAATGAAGGTGGTTGGTCAGCTACATCTGCTGTGTGTGTGTGTGTGTGTATGTATGCACCGTCTGAGTTCAGGGCCATAAATGGTAGGAAGACAGGAGGTGTCTGAGGGCACTGGGGCATGTAAGTCCTGCCAGGAGCCTTCATCACCCTCTTCAATCTCCCCTGTAGGAAAGCTGGTAATTGCTGACACCAACCGGCCCATACTGCTGCGAACAAAACATATTCTGATTGGGAACAAAGGAGAGCTACACATTGGAAGCCCAGACTGTCCTTATAAAGGCAACCTCACCATCTCTCTGTTTGGAAGGTACAGCATGAAAATAAACACGTGGAAAGCTGTCATTCACAAAAAAAAAAAGAAACAGAAGTGTGATTATAAAAAACATTTTTAGAAAGACATGCTGTATATTATTTAAACATTTGTTCCACATTGTTCTTAGGTTGGATGATAGTGATGAGGAACACAGCTACTTTGGGAGGAAGTACATTGGTGTGGGGACCGGAGGAACACTCGAGATCCACGGACAAAAGAAGCTATCATGGACGTTCCTCAACAGGACCCTTCACCCAGGAGAGAGCAACCAGAACAACTACCTGTTTGAGAGAAGCTGGGGAAACAGAGGCATCATTATCCACATCGTTGATCCCAAGACCGGAGAGGTGCTGCACGATGACAGGTGAAGGTCCCTTCGAAGCAGAGGCAGCTTCTCGGCTGCTCTACAATCATGAGGCTCTTAATTAGAGCAGAAATGGTGTGGTGGTTGTTGTCTCATAAGCTGTAATGCTGCAATGAAAAATGTTCCTCTAATGACTCTGGCATAGCATGGATATTAAATTTAGAAATCAATGCCATCCGTAATATCCGCTCATGATTAATTATCCATTACGCTTTTATATCAAATGGGGGTCAGATCAATGGATATACATGTTTTATTGTGGTAAATAGATGACTGGGTAATTTCTAGAGACACTGGACGGCATCCAGTCTTTTCTAATTTACTGTTGTTAGGCTTCATCTGATTTTGAAAGTAACAACCATGAAATTCCTTTAATGAATGGCTTTTATGACTCACTTAATACAGACTGAGAACAATTAAACAATAATTATGACTGAATCGACAGCAAATATTACTGAAATGGGGTAATGTTTTTTTAGCAGCTGTCATTGACTGTTCAACTTATTTTTGATCTTAATTTTTGCTCCTATCCTCTAGATCTGATTAAAGTCTTTTCTTTATGATCTTCAGTCTTTATATGTTTATTGACAGTGGAAGAAAGAAACAAGCAGATAACACACACATACTGTGGACATGGACATGCTTCTATTCATACCACTGATATGGGTGTGTACATGGACCTGCTCCACACTTGTGCACTACTAAATATGATTCCTCTGTTGCTTTCTTTTTTTGATTTGTGTACAGACTGACAGTACTGTGACACACAGACAGACACCACAAGTGCTTTTTTCACAGCAGAATTGTTTGAATAAAAGTAATACACTGTGAAAAGTGACTTATTTAGATGGGGCACTTTGTCTTTGTGTATTTAAAAATCAGACCTTCACTCTGTGTGATGTTCTTCGGTTTTCATCCAGCTGAGTGGAGAATGTCTGCAGCCTTTTTGTAAAAAGTTGGTTAGAAACCTGATAACACTTATATATGGCACATAAATTAGAGTTCTCCAAGAAAAATCTACCTGAGAAAACTAGATTTCTCTCCCCCTACCCCGATTACAAAGAGCAGGTTTCCTAACTACATGACAGTTAAGAATTCAGAGATTTTCTCACATACACAGAGGAGAAGCTGTATTTATGACATGATTCAAACTCAGTACAGTTGTTATACATGTGTTCCGTATGTTAATGACATACATTCTTCTTCATTTAGAAGCATGTTTAAGCAATTGGTTGTAGCAATCCAGGTCTTGGTCCCAGTCAGTTTCTCCTCTGGTTCCCGTCACCCACACGTTGCTGCAGGACACTAAATCTGTGACCCTAATGATTTATGTTCATGCTGTAACTGACACACATCAACTAAGTTCAAATCATGTCTTAAATGTGAAAAAAGAAAACAGCCAAAGCACACCATAGTTCATCCACTATTAATGCTTTGAAGATGATGTATATCTGTTGTGCGATCTATACACATTAAATGTAACGCCACTAATACCGGCATGCCAGTATGTGTGTAAAACACGATCGTGTTTTAAAGTGTAGTGTAAATAGGCAAAGGTGTCTTATAGAGGGGAGCCACCTTCTCATCAATACAGCAACATGTTTTATTTGCATTGTTGGTTTCAAGAATGGAATAGTGTGTAATGTGCCACCAATTTCCTTTTAATCTCTCTTTATTTCCACAGATTTGACACATACCGTAGCAAGGATGAGAGTCGTCGCCTTGCAAAGTATGTAGATGGTGTAAAGGAGGGGTCTATACTGGCCATGGTGGTCAATGATGAGGGGTCCAACAACTTGGAAGACTCAGCCAAGAAGGTCCTCTCCAGGCTGGGCAGCCAGCACATCAGCAGTCTGGGCTTCCGGTGAGCTCCTGAAATTCATTCATTCATTCATCTTCTGAACCGCTTAGTCCCCGCAGGGGTCACAGGTGTGCTGGAGCCTATCTCAGCCGGCATACGGGCGAGAGGCAGGGTACACCCTGGACAGGTCGCTCCTGAAATATCGCTTTAAAAATTAAATGACATCACTTGTGATAAACTGTCAGTTTAACTTACTGAAACAAAGACAAAACTTATTGAGTTAATTAATGAGATTCATAATTAGTTACACCCTGCCGATCAGCACTGTGATCACAGCATCTGTCGTGAGTTCAGAGGTATTCACCCCACACCGTGTCAGGAAGGAGCAGGTGTTTTGACTGTCTGAATCATATTTTTATGGATCACTGTGAAACAATAAGGATTTGTTACAACCTCAGATTAGTCACAGTGGATAATTAATCCCTGCAGCTTTTTACTTTTGTAGTACCACTAATACATGCTCTAAAATGTACTTCAAGTGCACAACTGTTTAGCTAAGTAGACACACAAGTGAAACATATTTGTGCTATAAACTGCAAATAGTCAAATATGAAAAGTATGTAGATGTATAGTAATAAATAAAAAATAAGAACAAAGATAATAATAATAGATAGATAATACATGTATTAGCTGTATTTGTAATCTACATGTGCAAAATAACTGAACTCTACTGGAGTAAAATCAAAGTAACTAAAAATGGAAATACTAAAGTAAAGTAAAACTGTACTTATGTACAGTACACGAGTAAATAGATTTATAGACACTTTGGTGCAACAGATACACTATTAAAATAAAATGTTGTGAGCAAAAAGTTTACTGTACATATCCAACAGACCAAGATTAGCAGTTATTTGGACTTGTGTAATGATTCTACTGTGAGCCCCTCCTCAGATAAATATCAGGCTCCTTAGATGCTAAATGGCAACCAGCCATTCAGTCGCAAACACTGTCCGCACTTGAGTTGGTGCAAACAATATGGAAAAAGTTGTCTCTACCCTTCCAAGCTGCAAAGATGCAGATATAAAACAATTTGCAAGAAAGTCATACAGTGCTGTACCTATGGGCATGTTCATGTTCTTGTGCACACATACACACAAAGCTATGTTGAGGACTCTCACATATAATACATAATAAATTCCACACAAAAACCACACAGCCATACATGCACACACACACACGTACACACACACAAACACACACTCCCACTTATTATGGAATGCTGTAGCTAATCCTGTTGAGTGTGCTTTAGTTGTGCTGTGTCTTCCTGCACAGAAATTGTTTAGGGAGCAAAGCTTGGCCTGTCAGCACGTGTGTATGTGTTAGTGTGTCAGGAATGCATGTGAAATGGAAAATGAATCATGCCCGATAACAAAATCCTGGTGGATTCTGAATTAAGGTTATCAAAGAGGATATGAATGTAACCCCTTGGACACATTCCTCAAACAAGACTCAACTGTGCACTTTTGTTTTTCAGAGTAAAGCATGCAGGACCAAGGAATAGGAGAGTTTGCATAGAAAACCACAAACGTGTGAATATGTTTGCACTGTGCAAAGTCTGAGACCTTGTTGTGGGCTGAGAGAAGATACCCATGAATGTAGGCAGTGTAGGCCCTGTGGTACACCTCTGAGCCAGGCACTGTTATGAAACTTAATGCTGTTGAGGAGACCGCAAGAAACACTGAGAGGGTTTCATAAATGATACAAGTTCAGAGTGTAACATTCCCTTTTCCAATTTGCACTTTGCTCCATGGTTGTGGATGCTGTGGAGGACACAGTAAATGGATGGGTGCGATGGTGAGGCGACAGAGGGATTCCTGCCTAATGACTCTTGTCGCCTTCTCTCCTCGCACTGTTGCCAAACAGGCCAACACTGGTGTCATCCTGAGAGAGAGGCTGTGTAATTTGTGGCTTACCCTGAGACATTTTAATAAGCTGGAATTTATGAGACAGTGTAGACTTTGCAATACATTCTCAGTCATGTAATTTGCATATGTTTACTGCAGCTGCCACAGTGGTGTTTGCGGCAGCATAGGGAAATACAGCAACACACCTCAGCAGAAATTAATTTTAAATTCATCGGGAATAAAACAGATGTGGTTTAAAGTCGCAGGCTATTGTCTGGGTACCAACCAAACTGTGCTGCCATTGCATAGGTTGGATGTCTAATTTATTTACTCTAATCACACATATCTGACCGACCCAGGGTTCGGAATGGGCACAATAACTCAACAGCAACAATTCACAAATGTTACTGATCAATGTCAGTCACTCCTCTGCGAACTCAGTAACCTCAGGATTGCTGCTGGGGATTTAAAGTTATCTGCTGGCTTTGCTTGTGCTGGGTATCCACCCTCTAGAGGGTGGATCCAAACTGAACATGATCCAATCTGGTCGTCTTGGCCATTCTCTGTGTGTACATACACAGAACCAGGGATGGAGCTAGGTTTAAGCTTCTGCATCAAATCATATGTACAGCCTGATGTCCACAACTTAAGAGATGTAACTACATGTTGTACCAACACAGACTGTGATTGGTCCACTCAGCAACATCGCTATGGTCATACAGATCACATATTTTTCTGTGTTTGTAGCCATTTGAGTAAAAGCAACTGTTGTTTTTTAAAAACCAACCCATAATCTGCTTAGTTACAAATGCATCTGTAAATACTGGATTCAACACAGAAGCATGAATCAAGTTTTGGCTCTAAATCCCTCTGTCACCACATGTCAAACTTCTCCCCTGACTGTCACACATTTCATGAGTTTATATATACATAAGTGTTTACAGCTCATATACAGCACAACCTCTCACGTTTATTCTGTACATGGTGACACAGTAGACAGTTCCTCCCTGACAGCCAGCATGTCATTACCCAAGTGATGCATGCTGGGATAGCTCATTTAATTACCCAGACAACCCAAGTGTGGATGTCAGCCTGTTGCTCTTTACGTCAACATTATTAGAAATGCTACCATTTCTTTTTCTCTGTGTGTGTGTGTGTGTGTGTGTGTGTGTGTGTGTGTGTGTGTGTGTGTGTGTGTGTGTGTGTGTGTGTGGATATGTG
>OMLM01004018.1:50525-67599 GCA_900302695.1 Helostoma temminkii | reverse complement strand
TCTGAGTGTCCAATTTTTTCTTTTCATTCATTCATCTTCGATACCGCTTAGTCCCCGCAGGGGTCACAGATGTGCTGGAGCCTATCCCAGCCAGCTTACGGGCGAGAGGCGGGGTCAATTTTTTCTTTTTCTGGTTTAATTTCTTATTCACTCTTTCTGTCTCTGTCAATCTTCTTCCTGTTCATTCTCTCTCTCTCTCCATTATCTGCCCTTTTCCACCCCTCCTCTCCTCACCTTTACTATCTATCACCTGTTTTCTCATCCTCCTGTTTAAACTCTCTGTCTTTCTTCTCTACAGACATCCCTGGACCTTCATAGTGACGAAAGGTGACCCTTCTTCTGCTGTTGAAGATCATGCTGTCTACCAGGGTAAGTGTTCATTTTTAATTTGTGCTTTCAATTGTGCATGTAGGAAAAGAAGCATATATTGTACTGCACTGTTGTACTGTAAGTGATTAGATGGCTCAGTGTCTGTGCATTTTAATGGTACATGATTATACTTGTAATAGTGTAGAAAATGGCATAATGTTACACGTGCATTTACATAGTGTCTATGCGTGTGTGTGTGTGTGTTTTCGCAGGCACCAAGGCCTCCTCAGAGGCCCGGAGCTCCCGTATTTTTCAATCAGGCTATGGAGAACAGTTTGTCATCACCATCAGTAGCCAGTGGGTGCAAGGTACTGTAGCTTTTCTTATAGATAAATACTCAGTGATCACTCTCAGAGTTTATGAAGACTGACAGATTTGGCTCCAAACACATGGCAGATGTGATTAGGTTAGGGGTCAGGGTGACTGGTTGGGATTAGGAGTGAAGTTAGGTTCAGATTAATGTAAGAGGAAGAGGAAACACATATCACTGGGGAAACAGGTAGGTTTCTAAAATATGCCTCCTCCCTCATTAAGTATATATATCCATTTACTCATTTACTGTATGACGCAGGTAATAGTAGGTTAGCAGTAGTAGTAGTAGAATAGGTTAACTCTTTTTACACAGCCACACTGCCACATTGAGAATGTAGCCCAGTGTAGTGGCTTGATGTAGCCACCTTGTGTTTTCTACTTAATTAGACATAATGATGATAATGTTTAAAAACTAACACAAACACATACTGTATGACTGTTGTGATTTGTGTTAAACAAAGTTAAATTTGTGCAATTGTACAATAACTTCTGTTTACAGTTTTAAGTGGAATCTTCCTGTTACCTGTTACCTGTGCAGTGAGGTCTTCATATTCCACTTTAATTAGTTATCAAAATGCACTGAACACCAGTTAGTTCAACTACAGACAGTTAACAGACAATTTAAAAAATGTGGATACCATTTTAAATATAGTGGTGCTGCATTTAAAAAAATGCTACAAATACACAAAACACAATCAAATAAATAGTTACCCTACGGCAAAATAACAGCCCTTTGGCATATTTTGACACAGCACCCTAATGGTGACCGGACCTTTATTGTCATGGGAACAATTATACAATTATAAAGACATTTAAGGAGTTTATGCAGTAAAAGTACTGGAACACTCACTAATAAAAAATACATGTTTGAATCAAACATCAGTCTCTGGCAGCAAAGCAAAGTGTACAAGGGCACATGGTCTCCAAACACAAAAACAGAAAGAAAGGATAATTCATAAATATTACTAAGATCAATGGGTATATTCAAACCTGAATGTTCAGGTTCATTCTACACAGTGAGCCCCATCTATTTCCCAAGCAAACAGTTCACACTCCATATAGCAAATACATAACTGACACATTACACACATTTCTTTTAGAGTAGCTGTACTTACATCAATATCAGTAATGGTATAATACATTTTGTATTGAGAAAACTACAGTAACGGTAACAGATTGACTATTTACTATGTATAAGTTAGAGCAGGGCTCCTAAAATGGTGGCTCCGAGGCTAAATCCAGCACATAGAAGCTGTGCTAATGGCCCATGACGGACCACCCCACAAAAATCATTAGCCACCTCATGGCCACCACATTTAGGATTTTCTGCAGGTACAGCTTGTGGCATGCTGTCTGTATAAGTTATTGTTCTAGTCATTGTTCTACCAACACAAAATGTTAACACACAAAAATAGACAAATGACAATACTAAGAATAGGATCAACTGTTTCTGTAGTATAATAATGTATTAAACTGTATGACAAAACCAGATGATGTTTCTTTATGACAGTCTGTGGTTAACATTTGGTTCATGTATGTCAGAAATTTAAAAATGTTCATTGCAAAACTTTCAAAACCTTAAGTGCTCAAGTTTAATGAACACATGTCGCTTTTTTCTAGTTTCCTTTATTGCCCTTTTAGTCTTGCTTTTAAAAAACATTATTGTGTTTATTGAAATTGTAAATTGTTTACCACCAAAGCAGATTACTATTATCATCTTCTCAACTCCTATCAGATAACAATGTCAATGACACACTTCACTCCAGCATGCCTGATACACACACAGTGGAAGCAACTGTAAACCCGAGAGATTCTCACAAACACTTAATGCTTGTCAAGTTCCAGATAGATTTCAGGCCTGAAAATGCTCATTTCCCACTGTGGTAGCTGGACAGAGAACATAATGAGAGGAGAGAGCCCTTCAGTTACTTGCTGCTCTTCTGGCAGCCTAAATGGACTACAAGTCAAAGATTCAATGTACAATACATTAGTCTAATATATGCTAACATGCTATCTGCTCACTGAACTGAGACATACTGGTGTGTGTGTGTGTGTCCCACAGAGGCAGAGTGGACGGACTGGTTTGACAGGGATGATGAGAGAGGATCTGGAGACTGGGAGAAACTGTCTGACCTGCATGAGGCCTACCCAGAGAGACTGTGCAGCAGTCCACTAGACATCCAGGTAATCAAGCACAAACCTTCTGTAGTGGTAGCAGCGGTAGAGCCGCTGATGCTGGCAACACTGTCCTTATCATCTCCTTCTGAAACAACATGAAAACTGACGGAAACTTTAATATTGTGCCAAGGTAATATTCTGAAGCTTCCAGCTCTGTCTGTGTAAATGTTTGGCTGCCTGAGGTGACATCTGTTTCCTGCAAATTGCATTTCATAAATATCTGGAAAATATTTCAGTTTAATCTTTAGATGACTTTAATTGCCTCTGGCATTCTGAAGTCTTCACATTCAAATGTCATCTGTCAGTAAGCTTATGGAATAGCAGTGTTTATAAGCCTACACTTAAAGGGACACTTCAGCAGAGACAGAAACAAGTTAAAAGATTGATATCAATGTGCATCCAGATTTTTTTAAACTTGCCACCTGATTACTGATGATATACTGTATTCCTCTTCATCATTTAGATGCTACATATTACTGCCAAATACCTGGAGAACTTCTCAGTCCTACAGAGATTTAATATGCTAGGTCTGTCTGAGGAAAAAATCAACAAACTGCATTTTTCTTGTTGTTGTTGTGACGTTATGGAAAGTCTTGACTGAATGCCCCGTGGATGTCTGGAGGGCCCACATCATGCAAATGAGTGGTGGCATGAATTGACTGCTGGAGTTAGTGTGTTGTGTTTGATAGTGATTTAACTATGCTAGTTAACTAGTAGTGGATCTAGCTGAATCAGGACAGTCCTTGGATATTGTTCCACATTTACCAGTCAAACCATTTCCTCAAAGGTCCGGTGATACAGAATGGCAGATCAATACCACAGCTACCAACTCTGGTAGGGATTGTGGCTCAGATGAAAAAATGTATTGCTTATTTTTCTCAACACATAGAGAAACATAACACTCAACAGGTTTTGCAAATCTGAGTTGTCTCATCAAGGTGGCTGCAACCTATGAACTTAGCAATGAGCCTTTGAGAGCAGGGGTAAAATAAAAAAGAACATCTGGGGACTACAGGGTAGACGTGCAAGTAAATAAATAATTAGATAAACATAGTGAATGGCATCCATAGGGGTACAGCAAACAGGTTAGCAGAGCCCGAGAGATAATGAAGTGGTTAATTAACATAAAGCTGTCTACATTATGGCTGTTGCCAATCATAATCTGTGGGCATTCTCTCATTAAAGTAGCTGAATTGACTGACAACTGTTCCTTGCAGTGCCATCAACACTTCTTAAAGTGTGAGCCAGGTGAACAGAGCATACACAGCCCGAATGTTCAGTGTCTCAAGGATGATGATTGTGTGGAGAAAGTCATGGTGGTGTTAAAATGTACTCTAGCAGCCATGGTGGCCTCCAATCTGAATGCAGTCCAGACTCATTTCTGTGTCCACACCCTAAAACTGGTGCTAAGGTGAGAGGAAGTTTTCTCTCAGTCTCTGAAACAACAACAGCTGCCCCTGTTCTCTATGCTCTTCCTGAAGCAGAAGAGATTGATTAGGCTGTGTGACCATTCTGATATTTGCTGCCATTTTTTAATGCTGAAATGCATCAAGCTTTCTAAAGAAACACAGGCAGACGTGAGCATCAGTGTCAGCGTCCAGCAGATTGTCTCGTTACAGAATTCAGTCTGCAGATTTCTCTCAAAAGCAGGTGTGTGCAGTATTTCAGTAATGTCTTACTCTTCTTCTTTGGTACTCTTCCAGCTTGGCCTACTTCCCCACCTGGCTTGGCAGTGCTTAAACCAGTCTCTGTGATGCCTGTGTCTTGTGTTTCAAATTGACCCATCACCAAATAAGTCATAATAAGTAAAAAAGGGCTTATAATTTTATCTTTATAAAGATATTAGTAGTCTTGGCCTATTATGTGACAAAATTAAAGTGAAGTAATCAGATTCATTCCTCAAGTCAGACTTGACTGCCTCAGCAGTGAGCAGCATTCTCTAGTGTTTCTCTATGGATGTCTTCATCTCTATGCTGGACACAAGAGAGTTGTGTCATGTACACACAGGTTTCTGCCATGTTTATCCTAGTTCAGCAAAAACACAGTCAACTCCAAAGCTGCATTACTGACTGTACATGTGCTCAGTGTAGAGGCAGAAGAAAGGGGAAAATTATTACTAAGAGCAGCTGGATATTCGTGACTCACCCAACACCTCAGGTCCTGTTCTCATAGTGACAGTGAAACTACATTATCAGCTAACAAAGAACAATATGTCACATGTATTGTACAGTACATGAATAATTCAACTATGTAGAATGGGTTATAGGGAAATTGTATGTTTGCATTGCTCTACATTTGGGCAGCACCTAGAACTGTGGCAACACCCAGAAACTCTTTGAAGTATTTACACTTAGAGTTACATTTAGTTTCAGACTTATGTCTGAAATTAGACATAAGTTCCACCATGAGCTACTTTAGGAACCACAGTCTGAAGCTTTTGGAACGTCCCCACAGGCCACTGACTTAATTATGACATAACATGCTGTGAGGTGGCACGGTGGTGCAGTGGTTAGCACTGTCGCCTCACAGCCCCTGGTGCGATTCCGGGGTCGGCCAGGGTCTTTCTGTGTGGAGTTTGCATGTTCTCCGCTTGTTTGGGTGGCTTCTCTCCAGGCTTCCTTCCACAGTCCTGCATTCAGGTTAATTGGAGACTCTAAATTGCCTGTACGGGTGAGTTAAAGTGTGAATACTTAACTCTGACTATTTGTGGCCCTGCGATAGACTTGTGACCTGTCCAGGGTGTACCCCGCCTCTCGCCAGTATGACAGCTGGGATAGGCTCCAGCACGTCTGCAAACCCTACAGGGACTAAGCGGTTCAGAAAATGGATGGATGGATGGATAACATGCTGTGTTACATGTTTGGAGTGGATAAAAATTATTAAATTAAGATTAGACAGATCAGACAGATGCTTTTGTTGTTGCTACAAAAACTGCAAGAGTGGAAGCTGTGATAATGCCATAGCAGTGTACATGCCCCATTTATTGTTGAATATTTATTTTATTATTAATCTAGTTAAAATAACATCAACATTTAATGAAATGCTTTCTCCCGTTTGATGTGTTTGCTGCAGGCACTTTATTTACTTCTTTTCACTTCAAAAATCAACAAAATATGTCATTTGCCTAAGGGCAGTCTTTTCCATACAGCTGTGTTTTATCCCTCTGTGCCACAGGGCTCCACCATTCTGTTTCTCCTAAAAATATTAAAAGTATTAAAAACACATCAGAGAGCCGCACTGCAGCACTGGGTGATTTGAGAATTGCATTAGGACTTTAAACACATCTCCATGTAACAGACATAATTAATCATATTAATGGGGTTCCAAAATGAAATCGCTACATGGAGTCCAGTTTTGTTGGGGGTCTCTCTGTCAATCACCAGCCTTTCTGTCATTTGGTGGTGCTGGGACTTGACATGGCTGCAGCCAGAGAATGTGGGTTCAGCCTGGCACCATAAAGCAGCAGCTGTCAGCTTTATATGCAGATAAGCATTTGTGCCAGGTCTACCCCACCACCTCCCACATACCATTAACATAGCTACTGTGAGCTCCAGCTGATCTGTGCAGCTTGTATACCTTTGTTTCATCCGTTTCTTTTTGTTCTTTTTTGTTCAAATATAAAAAGGATTCTGAACAGACTGGTCATGTACGTATTCTACTTTTTCAGTGATATTTCTTTTACCATGTGGTACACAGCTGCAGTTTTATTCTGTTTTCATAAGAGTTTAGGAAGAATTGCCATGTCCTCACTAGGTTGCCAGTTATGTGTGTTGTTTTTCCACAGAGTCTGGACACAGTCAAAGTTTTCCTCAGTTTGCACTTTTCACTGTCTAATTTGCCTCTGTGGGATCTCTATTTTTAGCAGCCAAGTGTTTTGGTTGTCTCCTTCCAATATGTTACGTAATGTGGTTCTGATTTGTTTTGGATTATCTGAGAATCATAAGGAAATATGAAGAGACTGACTATCTGCTGTTTGACTCTTCACTGTAATGATAAAGCTGAAGGTCACTGGAGTTCAAGAGGTCAAGCATGCATATTTTTTTGAAGAATTGTTCTTCGGAAATAGTTACTGAATAAATTATAAGAAAGTAGGATCATTATCTAAATGAAACCACAGGAGAACTGGCAAACCTTCCTTGTTGTTATGCCACCAGCTCTGTTCTGAAGGGAAATATGTGGGATTGCACAAGAGCACACTACACATGTTAAACCTTCCAGCGTTCCCATGTCAAAAGCAATTTTGATGTTGGCAGAGAAATCATATGAGGGAAAATTGTGTCAAATAATTGGCTGTGGATCTTTCATCCCTGCTTTTCCACATCTTTATTACAATAAGCCAGATGCTGATAGACAGTTCAGGACTCATGTGTGGCACATGGCATTTTGGTGAAAAATGGCGATTAGCAGTAATGTTTACACTAAACTCCAGTAGCCTGCACCAGTTTTGATTACAGAATTAATTTTGTTATAACAAAACCATCTTACTAGCTATTGCTATTTTTATTCAATAGTGTTTTGTTTGTGTGCATATGTTTTCACAAGTAGGAGGGGCAAGCAATGTCTGTTCTAATGTCTGTGAGTGAGAAAAGCAGCTGTAAAATTCTACATAGAAAATGATAACAACAGTATAGAAACATGGGATATTTTCCCAGTACAATGAAATAAGTACAGTAGAAAATCATGCACTGTTAATTACCCATACCTTCTCAGAAGCCTGAAATATCTAATAAAGACTCATACTGTGCCAGCTTGGTGGTAATTATAGACCTTTGTATTATCATGTTGCCATGGAGGACTCAGCCCTGGATTAACACTTTATGGACAAAAGTATTAGGCCCCACCTGGAGGGATAGTGGTATGGGTCTGTTTTTCAGGTTTTGGGCCCATATAGAGCATAATAAATGGGCACAAACTCCTACAGAAACACTTCAAAATCATGTGGAAAGCCTTCCAAGAAGAAAGGATGCTGTCATAGCTGCAAAAGTGAGAGCGACTCCATATTAAAGTGGTGTAACGCTCAGGTGGCGGTGTTTCCAAGGGAAATGCATGAGAACGGAACACTGAGGCTTAACCCTGAGTACTGATGCGCACAGAGGACGTCCTGATGTCAAGCTGCCAGACATGTTTCTGTCTCCCTGCGAGATATAGGAAAACTTGCTTCTCAACATTTTGAATATTCTTTTAATCTTGAAGAACTCATCCAACTACAATAACACTGATGTGTCACATAATTCAACATTGTATTGGTTTTGGTCACACGTTTGTCATATATATATCTCTTGTCCAGGCTGAGACCCATGATGGCATACAAGCCAACCAGACAGGAGATGTGATTCACAAGAATGACAAGGACTATGGCTTTGTCTGTCTCAACAAGGACCAGTCTCACGGCCTGTGTCACAACTACAGGGTCCGCTTTCTCTGTGGAAAACTGGGTAAGGTCACCACATATATGTTTGTGAGTATATGTGCAGAGTGTAGTTTCCATAAGTTTGTGCACACTTTATTTGCAGTGGCTCCAACTTGCGGTTAGCTGATTCCTTACTGTTTTAAGTTTTGTTCAGATAAGTTTAGAACTTGACTGGCGTCTAAATAGGGCAAATTCAACTCACATAGTTTAGTCTTTGTGTTGCCCCACAATTCACATATGTCAGCACAAAAAAGAAACATGAAGTCATGAGAACTTTGTGTAGACCACAGTAGCATTTTATGGTCAGGCATAGATCAGGACAAGTGTATAAAACTATTTGTAAAGATTTTCCATGGAAAATGGTTTCAATAACAACCAAGTCAGCAGCCAATAGAACTATTCCTATCATTTTAGACAAACTAAGTAGCCAGACAGCTTCAGATCTTGATGGGTACATACCTGCAATTTGGGGTTTAAGTCTAGACTGTGAACGAGTCACTTAAGGACAGTCAGAGACTCATCGTGAATTCACTCCAGTCCAGGCTGTTTTCTTCAGATTATGGTGATGGTGAAACGTGAACTGTGACCTCAGCCTCAGGCCTCATGCACTTGGCTAGGATTTCTTTGTATTAGGATGTATTCATCCTTCCTTTGGTTCTGACCTTCATTCACTGCCACCACCATGCTTCACACTAGGGATGGTATTAGCAGGGGTTCACTTGGCTTGATCTATAAAGAGTAATATACCGAGCTTTTCTAAACCACGTCCATCAGTTTAATTTGATAAAAGTGGCCTCCAGTCAATTTGCGTACACATCTAAGAAAATTAATTCCAACATAATGAGGTGATTTTAGTTTTAAGCCAATTTTAATTGGATTTCTTAACACAATTCTGAAAAGTTTGAAAAAACATCTAAATGTTTTCATTTTGTCGTCATGTGTTGTGGATATTGGGAATAGAAAAAAAGAAATCTTTTTCCATTTACACAACACAAAGGGTGCAAACAGTAAAGCAATCCGAATTCTTTCTGGAGAGACTATGTGAATGAGAACAGTATAAAACTTGTGTGCTGTTTTGTACAGTTTCTGTTCAGTAAGGCGTAATTACTCTCGTGTAGAGCATGGATTGAGAGCTTAAGTTGATGGGTGCTGAAATATATACACAAACACTGGCTGTGGGCATGTGTGTGTGTGGGCAGGCCGCAATGGTTGGAATGCATGGGACCCACATCATTATGCAGGAAAACACTGCCACATGGTCATCTGAGAGCTCACAAACACTGCTCCAGCCGCACCACAGACCTCTGTTTGAGCTTGTTGTTGCTCACATGTGTGTGTAGTGGCTCAGGAGTGCTGGTGTGATCTTTTGTCAAGATTGACACTGGGTACAACCCATGTGCATCACTCTACAATTACCCCCACAAGAACAAATATGCAAAACACACGCACAATGTGTCTTAGCACAACTTTACTCACCCACTCATTTTGGTTTCATTGTGTGTTTGTGTGTGTGTAACCGGTTCTACGTGTTTGGTATTATTTGTTGTGGGAACCTAAATCTGGAAACACGCTCAGTTACAGATGCTGCTTCTCATGAGGAAATCATTGAATTTTACAGTGATGACTTGGTTCAAAGCTAGATCAAGGTTAGGGTTAGGCTAAGGTCAGGTTAGGGATATGGTGGTAATGGTTAAGGTTAGGGTAAGTCTCTATGAAATTAGTGTAAGTCAATGCCATGTCCGCTGAAGTGACAGAAACAAAGATTTTTTCTTTCTATTTTCTATTTAACAAATGACATTTCAATGATAAATGAACATGCAGAGAACATTTGCAAGTTGCAAGAAGTGCACTCAATCTAGATCAAGTGTTGAGACTATAAAACATATCCAGTCTAGAAAATCAGGATCCACACTTCACCACACTCAGTTTGAAATGAAAATAAATGAAAAACATGTACGAGCAGATTAATATTTTGAGAAAACCTTGTTCCTTTTGTTCAGATATAAAAGAAGAATTATTTATCAAAATAGAAAAAAACCTGCAAGCCAGTAGGATTAAGTTTGCTGCATATACACATTGTATATTGTCGAATGTTATATGTTAAAAAGCTTATAAATAAAAACATATATACATACAGTGTATAGTTAAATCATAAAACAAAAAAATCATAAAGCCAAATTAGCTGAAAATGATTAACACATTGTTGTTGGTTCATGTGAGTGTTCAGACCTGTGTGAATGTAGCAGTGTTCTCTGCACTCAAGCTTTCATTGTCTCCTTGTATAGTTCGTCCACAGGCCTCCGTCTCCATCGATGTGTTGTCTGAGAGCAGCGTCCTGGAACTCGCTGACCAACCAGTGGGCTGGGGATTTGGGGACCGGGTGGTGGTGGCCAGTACTGACTACTCCATGCACCAGGCTGAAGAGTTCACCCTGTTGCCCTGCCCTACCTGCACACCCAACCAGATCAAGGTCCAAGGTGAGAGAACCAGTGACCCACAGTGCATGCAGCAACCCTGGAATGAATGATTTGATTTATGTACCATGAATGCAGTGCAGCTTGTTTTAACAAGTTATGTCACAGACCAACCAGACTTTTATCTGTTGACATAAAGTCTGGTACTTACAGGTTTAGACATGTCTGAGAGTTTCCCGGAAAGATCACTGTTATAGTAAAGCACACTATCAGCTGCTTTCTCTTCTCCTTGCTTGTGATTTGAAGTGACATAACCTGGAAAAGAGAGTCAAAAGTGCACTATGCAGCCTTACACTGTAACTTGTATCTTGTTTTATTCATACACAAACAGATAAACAACTCTGTCTTTTGAGGGAACTTCAAACCAAATATATTTGGTGATAAAACTATTATGTAATATTTTCCCACATTTCCATAGACAAAATAATTGACTAGATAATTAATAGTTCAAGTGTCAGAGAACATACATGTGGATGTGATGCCTCTGTGCTCCTTGACCCCTACTCAAGAGTTGCGTACACAATAAGCCACCTGGTCATTTTATTGTTGGACAGAATCTGCTTGGGAAAAAGTAATACTGACCATCATCAACAGGACTCAGACACTACTGGTCTGTAGCGTCCCCCAGACTGACCCCTGTTTGTGAATGAAAGAGTGAATTAAATAGTCTAGCTTTTTGTTTGTAATACATTTTTACAAGTAGCAGTAGCAGCCTACCCAGCTGCAGTAGATACAGGTTAGAAGACAGTGTGCACAGTGCGTTTACCAGTTTCTGATCATCCGCAGTGAAAGGAGACCAAAGGCAAAAAAAAGATTCACTTTGTACATTTTCACTTCATTTAAAATAGTTTCATTTTAAATTGAAATGGTAAATGTGCTTTTCTTTATATCATTACCATGAGCTACTTTACTGCAAAGTGTTCCTCAAGGTTAAAAGCAAGAGGTGAATGAACAATCATAAACATAAGCTATGGAAACATATGAGTCAAACAGAAGCCATGAATCTATTTTTTACTGTGACAATGCCTTCATGTCACCTGTGATACAATCATAGATTAGATGCTGGGACACCAAAAGCTATTCACGCATCTATCAGATCACTTAGAGCAAATAAAAGAACACATAAAAAATAAGCACATTCTTAGTAAGTGATGATATTCCCCTATGATTTTGATTATATCAGATCCAATTACTCATGCCATTTATGATGGTAATGTTTTCTTTTATCTAATAGTCATTCATTGAATTTAAATTCTGTAATTACTTCTCAGAACAACAGCTCCAATTATTACTGACAGAGACCCCATTTATGTGTGGCATTCAAACTGTGGAGCAAAACACAAAGAATTCACAAGGAACAATGTGAGGATTATTAGCATCATCCTGACCTCTAAAAGATGTAGTAACTAATATGGCAAAAACTCCAGATTGTTTACCACTTTTATAATTGTCAACCAAGTCATATTTTATTTATATAGCCCAATGTCAAAATGACAGATTGTAAAGCCCTTAGAGGCAAATGTGTGTAATACCATAAGGATAAGCATAATATCCCAATAAAACCTTTAATATAGGAAAAAGTGAAATAAGATCTAAAAACAGAAACCTATAGATATGCAACAGATGCTGTGTGCACAGAACTGTAGACTGACATTATCATTATAACGTGGTTTGAATGTTTTATAATATAAGTACAGTGTTGTTGCCAGGACAACATGGAGTCAACAGAACCAACTGAAGCAAATGGCAGGTCTGAAAACAAAACACTACAATAATAAAGTCTGAATGACACAAAGGTGTCAGTTTGCCTGAATCTGGACACATAAGATCAAACCTTAGTCACGTAGTGAAAGAAAGAAAGCAGCCTAATGTGCGACACCAACAATTTTCACTGTCAACTTAGTTGGATAAAGTTAGTGTCACTTCTGTTTTTTTTTATTTATATCAGTCTTGTTAACCAGTGTCTGTGTCTCTCAGGACTCTCATATAATGGTCATCAGCCTTTACTGGCATAAAGCTGAGTATCATCCGTGTAGTGAACATCAATTAAGAGAAGCAATGAGCAGAAAATGATTTACCACTTGGCTAAGTGCAGTTTTGGTGCAGTGTGTGGACCTGAAGGTCTATTTCTATGATTAAAGAGCAGAAAGCCACTAGTATTGACTCCTGCTCGTGTTTTAGGAAAGGAACAGATGGTTTAGAATGATTGTTAAGAGATGTGGAATGATTTAAGGCTAAGGCAAAGTTTCAACCTGCATTCTGGAACAATGTGTTTCTTATTCCGCCCATTTACCCTGACACATATACACACAGAACACGTTACTCCGAACACATACAGGTACAGTTGTCTTTCTTATTGCATCGCACACACACATTTGTCAGAATTCTTTGGGTCACTTTTGTCCGCTCTCACTACCCTGCTGTATGATTCAAATGTCCTTTGTCTGTGTCTCAGCTAAAAGTAAAGCTGTCGCTTCCTGTCACTGATTCACACACCAAAATAGTCAAGTTTGCGTTTTTTCAAATCTCTGCCTGAGCTGCTGCCATTTCGTTGCTGCCTGGCTACATCAGAAGATCATGACATTAAACCTCCACCAGCCCCTTCCTCTCTGTTTTTCCTGGGCTCTGTGACGTCACTGGGTAAATCCAAAGTGGAAATCCAGTTTATGTGAACTCCTCAGAGCTCCTGCCACTCTCCACCGATTGTAATCACTTTCATTAATTCCTGCTTGTGTGCCACTGTTTTTGAACACACAATGATAATCAAGTCTATTCCCGAGCCCCTGAGGTTATGCACAAACAGGAAGGGTGTGTTGTTTTTGTTGTTGGCAGCTGTGATCATGGGAGATGGCTGTGAGAGACAATGAGACAGATAGCCTAAGGCTATTTATCAGTTTGAGTCCAATAACTTGTCAGTTTTACATGTTGAACTTTTGAGAGATTTAAATGATGATGAGTGTAGAAAACAAATGTTGTGGAATGGATCGATGGCCCGGAGCAGTACAGAACTTTGCATTATTCTGTTTCCATCCTGACATTTGGCTAAATGTAAAGTCAAGCAGTAAATCTCCAGATAACTTCATCATAACACACCAATCAGCAAACTGTGGAACAAGACTCATCTCAACACAAAAGCATTTTTAACAGCCACCAAAATGTGAGGGATTAGATATATTGCATAGTCAAAAGAATGCGTATGTGTCTAAACACCCATTTAGGCCTTTTAAACTGAAAGAGAACCAGTTTGGTTTTCATTTGTAAATCAAATTCTGAGCATTTTAGCCATAAATAGTTTAGCTAGAAACCTAAAACCTCTGGTTTGCAGTGAGAACCAGATGCCAGAACTGAACCTGAACTGTGACAGCGTCTGTGACATGAGTGGGCATGTATTAAACCTACAAAAGCAAAAGAAGCTAAATGATTTACACTCCAATCCAGAAGGTGACAGTGATGCATTTAAAAGCTGTTTGCCAACTGCCAATAAACATCAACAAAGAGGAAGTATGTGACCAGTTTGCCTAAAGAAATTAGGCTTTTAGTTTTAAAATTGGACATCTACTGACTTTCAGCATGAAGGTCTCACTGCAGCTGTAACATACAATCCACCATCTTGCCTGTTTCACTGCTCTGTCACTCTTCTGTGTTCTGTATGCGTTGGTTCACTTTAGGTTGTTTGGTTCTGTGGTGCGCAAAAGAAACAGGTTCATGAGCAAGAACTGGATGGGTTCTCTGTTGGTCCAAAAGCCCTAATACTCATACTGTACTGACAAATGTCCTTTAAGTTATGTGTAACAAAGTTATGATATTTGACAACATTGTTAACAGCTCTGTTAAGGTGTCAGAATGCTGCATGTGTTAATGTGTGGATACAGTACATACAAATACTGCACTTATTCACACATTCAGTAGAGCAGACTTTAACTTACAAAATACACTCAAATCTAAGTGTTTATCACCCGCCGCCACACATGCACACTTTAATGTGCAATGACTAGACGTGCCACTACGTCTGCCCACTAAATGTAAACACATCACTAACAAATAAACCAGTGTTAAGACTTTGACCTAGAATTGTGCCAAGAACCGTACCAGCACAATCAAACATGAAGTAAAGTTATCCCAGGAGGAAAAACAGAATCAAGCAGTGGCTGAACACTGTAATTACAGTACAGCAGAAAAGATTACACATGGACATTTACATTTAGCAGATGCTTTTATCCAAAGCGACTTACAAGAGAGGGACAGCTACACATTATGGGGTTTTAGTGTCTTGTCCAAGGACACCTCAGCATGTAGCTAGGAGGGGTCGGCAGACAGCTGCTTTACCAGCTGGGCTACAGGCCATCTAATCAGTAATGTGAATGATTGCTATTTTACATATTACATTCCATGTTAGTTATTATATTTGTGCAGGCACATGACATTTAACCGGACACTGTCCACCCCTTGAGTTTTCACTATGGCCCATAGCAGCTTATACCATATAAGTGGAATATAACACTCCATGAAAAACTACTGATCAGTGGATGGATGGATTTACAATAGGAACCATCAGTAAAATGTATATATGTATAAAACCTGAATATAAAATGTATTTTAATCCTGTGTTGTTGTTTTGAGTCTGGGCTGGTAGGCGAGTGTTGGTTTATACTTTTCGAGTCCTGGCTGAGCTGGTTGAGGGAGTAGGAGGAGAAAACAGATTAAGCATGTGGGTGTATGATCTTCTGTCTCTCAGATTACACACTTGAACATTTCTTTGATTTAATTTCTTTTTTTTCTGGCATCACTTTCTTTTTCCTAATCAGCACATTTTGGTTGTTCAGGAAGTGAATGTGTAGGAGTAGTGGACGCGTTGAGCAGAGCTGCTGACATTTCTGCAACATTCTTCCACTTACAGAATTATTGTGCTGCCCTTTTCTTCCCGTCCCTGCCTTTCATGGGATTCTCTTTGTTCTCCACAGCCTCACTACCACTTACTGAGGTGTAAATTGGCCTTCCAAGGAGCTGCACTGTGCAAAATGCATACAATACTGTATCTTTTAAACAGTTTGAGACCTATGAGAACTGCTTTCTAAATGTCCTAGTATTCTACCTTATTCTCAGTGTTCATCTCCTCACATCTGGTGCCTATTCCGAATGACTGAGTCCTGTGTATACTTTATACTTTGGTAGATCACTAAGTTTATCAACACGTATTTTACATAGACATCCCATAGTAATATCCACAAAGAAGAAGAAGCTACTCAGATATGTAGTTGTCTAGAAAGAAGTCTAGTTGCCATGACTCAACTCCCATGGACAATATATTTCCACGAATATATTATGGAAAATTTACCTATCACCTGTCTTTGTTTGAGGATGCCAGTATTCTGTCAGAGCTGCAGCTTTGAGCTACGCTGCTCTCATCCTCATAGATCTTCCTTTAAATGATGCTCCACAGTTCACCAATAGGGTTCAGGTCAGGAGATGATTATTTTTTCCTTTTATGCCTGTGACAACCAAGAAGTCAATAATGTTCCCTGCTAAAGATAATGTATTGTCCTGCATGAAAGTCATTTTATTCCAGAAAGGACAATAGTTTTCTTTGTACCATAGCAGGAAATGGCAGCTCCATATATTCTGCAGAAATGCTTGATTCATTCTGACTCCAGGGACACCAGTCTCAAATACCTTTGTGTCTATTGGAGACTTCCCTTAACAATTCTTTATCTGACTGATTTCTTCAGATACCTAGAAGGATATATGAGCATCAAAACAAGCAAACATTAGAAAAGCTAAAAACTAAATGTTTGTTTTTTGACACTAGCATAATACTGTTCAGTGTGAACATGACTGAATCAAATAAATCAAACTACCAGATAACAACCACTGTTGTTACCACACATCATCACGTCTGACTGCTAGGTTAATGTGATCAATTTGTATTGGGGAGGAGTGGAAGAGGAGACGTGGCGTGACCTCTGTCTGTCTCCCTCTTTCTGTGTGTCATACACACGCTCTCTTTGAAAATAAAGCACACAATATAAGACCTTTAAAATATCTGAAACCAACAGTAGCAGGTCATAGAAGTAGAGATGAAATGCGTGTGTTTGTGTGTATGAGTGCCTCTGCTGGTTCACCATAATTATCACTGCTGCCTGCCCATTCTCCTTGAAAAAGAAAGAGTGGTGCTAAAAACTATCACTTAACCTAACCACTACGTCCTATATCATATCTCTTTGAAACATCTGCTCTGGCACACACCCACACACACCCACAAACGCCACACAACAAACTCACATCTGTTTAAACTGTGTTCAGCTCTGTAGATGGAGCGTTGTGGAAAAACAGT
>OMLM01004018.1:35789-50505 GCA_900302695.1 Helostoma temminkii | reverse complement strand
GTGGAAAAACAGTGAAGCTTTAGATGAGTGTAGATCCATGCAGCAGTGCCCAACACATGTATTGTGTTTGCTCTGAGGAGTTCATGTGTGTGACTAGGCATGTGTGTTGTGTGGTTATGCATGTTGTGTGGATTGAGGTCACTTTGATATTATGAAGGATTTTGGGAAAGTGAAGACATTTTGTTTGGTCCCCACACACCCTAAAAGGGCTGTTTGAGGGTTTAGGCCTGGTAGGTCAGGCCTTGTGGTTTAGTTGTGACAGTTAGAACTATACAAAACCATGACTCTCTGTGTTTATGTGTGTGTTCAGGTAAGGCCCAATTCATCCACATGGGTGAGGAGGTGGACGGGGTGGATATGAGAGCAGAGGTGGGCCTGCTGAGTCGTAACATCCTGATCCGTGGTGAGATAGAATCCGGCTGCTATGGCAACGAGGCCTGCAAATTCTTCGACTTTGACACTTTCGGTGGACATTTGAAGGTATATAATTTTATCTGCATTTATCTGCATGGTGTGTGACAGCTACTCTGATCTGTTACTGTAAGGCTTGACCTGGGAGGCAGAAGTTGGCTAAACAATGTCAACTCAAGGTCCATATGAGCTTGAGCATGAGCTCAAGTCCTAGCCAGTTCACCAAAATCATGGAACGTCTGAACACCTGTGAAAGTTCCTATGTTGTTTGTACCAACATTACTAACAGACACACTGTTGAAGCTGTAATTACAATATGATCGATTACAGTACTTTAGCTTCAGTGAAATAAGAATATAAAACGTGTAATAAACTAAGGCTCATTAAGACTTTGGCACTGCACCTGTTGAGATGATGAGATTGGTCAGAGGTCAGTGTCCTGACCCTCATATTCAAGCATAGGTAAATTTCTCCTCATTGCATTAGTGCACAGTAGTACTAATCTATTGTTATATTGTGTAAGGTCTTAAACCTTACATTGTGTTGTGATTTGATGCTATATAAATAAACTGAATTGAACTGAATTGACATTTATTATTAATTAAATTACATACATTTAAGCTACAATGCTAAGTCTGCAGATGATGGGATGAGATGATGCTAGACTGGCTGAACCATACAATACAACCACGTGCCAATTAAATATAATGCACGGATGCTCAGTTTAACACATGGTATATGTATCAGTATGTCTGCCTGACAGCAGGAGGATAAAAGACTCTGAGAGACAGGGAAGGACAGAAGAGCCCAGGAGGAGAGACAGGCTCAGACAGGTTAAAGATGTGTTCTTCCCCTAGAGCAAGCTATCATATCCTATCATCAATTTCCATCACAGGCCAGTATTTCTAATATATGGCTTTGTGTGCACAGCACAAGCAACACACAGCAAGAGGGAAGCCCCAGTGAGAGCTCAGTGAAGCCCTTTAAAATGAGCATCACGGAGCATGCTCCAGTTCTCAGGTTTCTGTTGTGTTAAACCCTGTAGTTCCTCTATTATGAGTATGGTGAGCTATGAGCTGGGATGAGCTACCTTTATTTCAGCTTGTATTTTAAAATGGGTCCATAAACAGCAGGGGGTTGTGAGATTACAGTCCATCAACAGAATGTAAGAAAATCATCCCGAGTGTTAGTCTGGAAGTTTTTCTAATGATGTGCTTCAGCAGGGAGTCTCTTTTGTGGGACACAGCTGCTTGTCATCCCTGCTCTCTAATGTCCTTTATTCAGTGAATCTCCACCTGCCCTTCTTTTTCATTCTCCACACTGACTCCTCTGTTGTGTTAACTGTCTCTAATACATCCTTCATCCTTTTATTTTTGTTCATCCTCTTTTCCTCTATGGTGTCTTTATCGTCGTTCTTCTCCGTACCTATCAACGTGTCCTTCTTTTCTCTTCTATGCTTTTCTTTTCCACGCCACTTTTCCACCCTGCTTCCTTCTTCTGATCATACTTCATATTTGTTGAGCACATAATCAGTTCCATCCTTCCATCCTTCACAATTTTCTCCATCTATCTCCATTCATCCTATATTTCTTCTCTCCTTCTTTCCTTCTCCTCCTCACCCTTCATCTTTAATTTTTCTTTTCTCCTCCTTTTCCTCTCTTTGTTTCTTCTTTGCACTACTTCTTTCTATTTCGTTTCCATATCATTAAAAAATACCTTGTTTTAAATATCTTATTTTGTATCATTGCATTCATAAAGATTTATTTGTTTTACTTTTGCTGGACCCTGTGACCACATGTTTCTGCAGGAGTATCTGAAATGTATCTGTTGTCATTACCAGATGGAGCGGGGCTTCAGGGCAGTCCATATATCAGGGGTGGAGCTGCTGCACATGGGGCAGCAGACACTGGGGCACTATCCAGTCCACTTTCACATGAACGGAGATGTGGATGAGAAGGGAGGCTATGATCCCCCAACCTCTGTGAGCGATCTGTCCATCCACCACTCCTTCTCCCGCTGCGTAACCATCCATGCCTCCAATGGACTGCTGGTCAGTGTAGTTTTTACTTAGTTTTTCTTCAATGTATTGTAATGTACTAGGTGTGGAACCATATTAACCCTCATGCAGTGAGTTTGATGAGAAGATTGATAATAGTGTTATATCTGCATGGTAAATGAGACGCTACAGCCACTAGCCAGTTAGCTTAGCTCAAAGATTGGAATCAGGAGGAAACAGCAAGCCTCTGTCTAAAGCTAACACAAAGCAACTACAAACCCTAAGCTGCAAGTTATGGTTTTAGTGATGATGAGTTATGTGCTGGATGTTTTGGCCCGTCACAGTGACTTCACGAAGGCTTTGCTGGCTGCCTGGCAGCTTCACAGTTTTTGCAAATTGCCACTGATCCATGACTGGCAGGGAAGTCCAGTCACATCGGACAGGTTGTTATTTCCAAACACCCGCTTCTTGGTTTCCCATGGAAAACACACAGTGACCCAAAATCATGTTGAAATACACAGTAATTACCCCTAAAACCACAGTGAATACATTTTTCCAAGTGCCCTTAAATGTTTCTCCAAATTATTACAGTTTGATCCATGAAAAAAGCTCAAAGAAACGTACCTGCTATGTCATTAATGTGTATGTGTGTCATGATGGAGTCCACATCCAGAGACTTTAACAAGGAGAGCTACTCTGAACTACTGTCTGACACAAAGAAAACAGTCAGTATTTCTCCAGATTAACTAGTGACATAATCCATGCACTAGTGTGACATACTCACCTATGAGTGGAATTCAACATGTCTGCACCCTCCTAGGTGAAGGATGTGGTGGGCTATGACATTCTAGGCCACTGTTACTTCACGGAGGATGGCCCAGAAGAGCGGAACACCTTTGATCACTGCCTGGGGCTGATGGTGCGAGCAGGGACCCTGCTGCCGTCAGATAGAGACAGCAAAATGTGCCGTTACATCACTGAAGGAGCTTATCCAGGATACGTGCCCAACCCACGCCAAGACTGCAGGTAAGATACATGCTAAATCTAATCCTCCTCAGTCCCACAGCAAACATGCCATAGATCTGTAATATAAGAGCATTTACATTTGATGGAAGAGTGCAGCCATAATGAATGCATCGTGTCAGATGTGAATTTAAGGAAGCATTAGAATGTAAAAATAGAAGCTGGTCTATATGTGGGATATTTGTTTTCACACATTTAAACATCTAAAGAGGAACAGATTATAAGAAACACTGTTAAACTGAAGTCTGCACAGAATGATGTGTTTCTGGAGAATAAAGTTATGCAAACACTACAGTAGAAATGGGCATCACCAGGAGTGATGCAGCTGAACTTGAAGCACCCTATGGTTTGTGACACTGCAGCACAAATACCACTGACCTGGCCTCAACAATTCCACAGGAAAATGGTCATTTCAGCCTCATTTTAGTTTTTCTAATATGTTTCTGATATGTTTATCCTACTAAGTGACTCAGTCTTAAGGAGTCTGACAGACCACTGTGTTTATATTGGCACAGCCTTTGTCAAATCAGACACCGTACATTGAAAGACACATAATTTCCTTCTGCTGTGTGATGAATACAAGTGTTTAACTTAACTACAGTACAGAGGAGAGGAGGTGTCCTCACCTTTGTGTAAAACATATCATACTGTTGTTGTATAGTTTAATTAAAAGTTGGCTTTTTACAATGTTGTGTACAGTAAATAATAATTTGCAGTAGATGACAAAAGTGAGGCCTTAAAATAGCCTGTGTGCATATTTCCAGCTGAGTGCTGGGAGGAGCTTATGTTCCTGGAAACAGAGTGGAATATGACTGGGCTTCAGTAAACATTTTTTATTTCTTTTTTTATTTTATATATTTATTTTTTTTAGAAGTAGGAGTAATGTGTTTGCACAGAGCACATTTTTATCTTGCATGCAATAATACCATATATCGCTTATTACAAACACAAAGACAGTACAGTTATCGTAACCTCACACTAACACAGTGTGGTTAAAACAGAAGCATGTGTTCCCTCGTAGCGAGCATGGGAAGGACCAGAGATCTTTACCACTCTGAATATCTGATATCTGAATACTTTCACATATTACTCAGTGTTTATTTAAACTCTTGTACTATGAACTATGTAATCAGGGGTTATACTTATAACTGAACATTGTGGACATCTGTATATTTCTCCCATCTAAAGTTTCTAATGAAAAAATATATACAAAATCATCTACAACAAAACAAATTATTAGCAGCGCCACAATGGATGAATAGAAAAATAAAAACTTTTCTCACTCTGAAAGGGCAGAGGCTGAACACACCAGGCAATAGTTAGATGTCATTAGCTAAAGCTCTCCATCTCTCTCTTTCTTGCTCATACACACACACACACACACTTTTGTTGGATTGTTTTGCCATTTTGTTACATCTGTCTAGGTTTGTGAGGTTACATTATGTGAGTATTGCAGCACCTGCAATTACTTTTCATCCATCAAAGTGATGGCATTTTCAGTTATCTGTCAATGTTTTAAAGGTCAGCAAATGATCTATTACACAACTCGCCATCAAATATGTTACAAATAACAACTTTTAGTATTTGACTTTTAGTTTCTTATGTCTGTTAAAGATAAATATCATAAATCAGATTAGAAGTCAGAGCGAATGTGTTACTTCCAACTCCAGACTTTTTCCAGTGTGACAAGTAAACCAGCTTATTTCACCTGTGCATCCATGGTTGAGGAGCAAGCAGGAAAAAGTGCAGCATAACGACTGACAAACATACACAGGTGTTTAATATTTCCATCATGAAGCAGTGCTGGAGCTTTACACTTGTAATCTGCCTTTGAAAATGCCTGACTTGTCAGTAAAATGAGAAAGTGACAAGTTGAGAGAGACATGGAAACATAATTTCCATGAATCAATCAATCTTTAGCATTAACAGCTATTACTCAGATGTTATTATTCTGCTAGGTGTGTGGTTCAGAGGTGTGTCTTTAGGAGCAGTTGCCATATCAAGAGCACATATTGTAGCAATAAGGTGAGCTATGCCAACTGACCACCTGGATCCTCTCTGCTATATACACAGGTGTGTGTATGTCAAAACAATTCAGTTTGCCACAAGTGGGCTCATCAATCATGTTGTAGATACAGCTCAAAGAAAATGAAGGGAGGTGGATACACCTGAGCACCACTTCAGCTTGGTGTTGTTGCTGCAGTCGAGCGGCTGCTTTTGTTCTTGCTGTCAAACATCAGCGGCTGCCAGTCTGAGGCCCATATGATCCGCATCTTGTTACACTGTCAGAAATCCGATGCTTTTAAGATACATGTGCAGGAACTGCCAATGTGATACGATACGATTGAATCATGATGTGACTGGACGATGCAAATGAATAATGCTATGCAGTTCAATGAGTTTGATTATTTTCCTATCAAATAAAATGAGAAAATTAGAACCTTTCACAAACTGGCCCTATATCTATGCAGATATGTCATATCCAACGAATCTTGATTTCTTTCCAAGTCACGGCCCTGTCCTAAACCTGATTCCAACTTGAATCCTGAACTTTTGGACCAGCCAAAATGTCCACACATACACAGCAACAGGGGTAGCCGCTTTTCCTCCCTGCTCCCTCACTTTGTTTGTGAGGCATTATATTTAAAGCAGAAAGGAGTGGCTCAGAATATGAAGTAGTTTAATCCAGGTCACATGACTTTTTATCTCTCCGTCCTGTGCCTGCTTCAGCTGCTGAGCATAGAGGCCAAGGTTAGGGATGCATAACAGCACTGCTTTCACTGACATGGAATCGTCCACCTGCTCTCCATCATCAGGCTACTGGAAGGAATTAGCACTTTCCTCTCTTTTCTCCTCCACCAATTTTACTAATTCTAACAGCCTGGTAATACATAGTGCTCTATACTTTAAATTAGGCTTCTAGTCCAATTGTCCTAGATCATTGTTTTCAGTAATAATTTTTAAATCCCAATGTATTTATTACTGTGGTTCAGAAGTTCCAGTTTAATCAAACCTGATTACACTAATAACACTCCCCATTGTAAGATTTATGATGATTAATTTCCAGTCAGCTTTTCATGCTTGTGCGTGCCTTCTTCTGTCTCTTCCCCCATCATTGTTGAGTTGTGTATGTGTTGAATTTTAAATGCTCAGATGAAAACAATAAATTTTAGTCAGATTTGCCAGGAACAGAGGACATGTGGGCTGCAGGAGGGGGATGAGAACTGTCATTTAAACTGAGCCAGATGAATGTGCTGGGTCTAAACGCTGTGTGTGTGTGTGTGTGTGTGTTGTTTAGGTTCTTTAGGGAGTTGGGCCAGAACCTTACTGTTTGCAGAAACCCAATTGATCACATCATGAGCTTTGTTTGCAGCGTCAGGCATTGTGCAACTTTGGCCCAGAGTGAAATGTCTTAATAGATGGATTGGAATAATGAAAAGTCATTCATGCTAGTGACCCCCTGCGATTGTCATGTAGCTCTACCAAGAGGTTGACATTTTTGATTCAATAGGCTTGGAGTGTTGCAATGAAATGTTCTACAAATATTCAAGGTCTAGACATCACCTTTGTTCTACCTTTAGCTGTTAGCTCTCTGTGTGCAAAAGAATGCTGCCATTTTGCTATTGCAAACGTCTATGAGGTCCTCTTACATTTTTATGAGGTCCTCTTACATTTGAAATAATAACTCATGCTTGGGCCAAATTTTTTCATAAATTTCATAATGTGGCCTGATGTGTGGTGAAGCAACAACAAATTGCATTGGGTTGCTGGATACAGAAGGTCTGTATATAACCCAGTACAGTATCCAAATGACGCTGGTGGTTCTCTAACTTCCTATAGTGCCAACATATTTTCTTTTTGAATATAAACCAATCAGATGAATTACTGTGCCCTTCAGTACACACATTCATGGCCCTCAGAGGAGAATTTATGATGAATGTTCATCTTCACTGACCTTAACAGCATTCAGGCTGCACAGTTTAACAAAAAGGTAATTATCATTGTGGACAATATTGTGTTTGCAATATAATAAATGACAGACTTGCATTTTGAGAAACAAGCTTAAACCTAAATAGTCACATTAAGTTTAACTCAAGTTTAATCAAAAATCTGAGAACTTCGCTTCACTTCATTCTGGCTGCTGCCACACACTGTACACAGACAGTGGAGGAGCCACACAGCCACAGGAGAAAGCAGTTCATGTCTGGCCGAAAAGTTCAGCTCTGCTGCTGATCATCAGGTTATTAGCAGCATACATAACTATCAAACTGTGCACAAAAACAGAACAAGTCGTCACGTTCACACATACATATTTCTTTAATTATATCACAGCCTTTTGTGGCTATGTAGTCATACAGGCTGACATCATGATTGTGATTAGGTCAATCTGAACAACATATTCATTATCAAATCTGTCATGCATCATCATGATAGTGTTTATCATTGTGTATTTAAAAATACAATATATATCCATCTTTCCACACGTAGGTTAAGCAGCAGGGTTAGGAAGGGTTTAGTATAGAGAATCGAAGGGAAACAAAGAGCAAGAGAAAAGCAAAACAGGAGAGTGGAGTGGGAAGCGTGGAGAAAGGTGTAGGTTTAAGGTGTAGTGCTACTGTGTGCTGAGCTGCTGTGGAGCCAAACTGCATTTCTGCCTTTTCTATTTGTATTCATTACCCTAAGCTGCTTTTTCTCACATAACTGGAAATAGAACTGTAATGGGTTCCCATGCAAAGATTTGCACATTTATTAAAGAAAAAAAGAAATTGGAGAGAGATGTGTTTGCTTTAAGAAAGGAAGCCACTGTCTTATTTAAAACAGTCTAGAGACCAAAGAGAGAAAAGAAACAAAAACAACATCTAAGAGATAAAGAAAATAAAAATTTGCAAAATGAAGATTAGAAATTAAACATTTGTTCCCAGTTCTATCCACATGAACATAAAACATTAAGCAGCTCACTGTTAAACTTGTGAATGTAGAAAACTGGCTCACAAGGTTCAGCACAGGAGTGGGACTTCCTGTCCACCCTATACTCCACACTCTAAACCATATTAACCAGACTGAGCTGCCCTATGCAAGTGTCCAGGCTGCATCATCTCAGACAGCAGCCAAAATATTATGTAGAGCATAAATTATGCAGAGCATTAGCTGACTTTTGTCAGCTGATGCTCTGGCTCTGGCTGAAAATATAATCTTGATGACAAATTCCCATTACGTAATCAATTTCATCAGCAATTGTTCCCTAATGCCGTCATTCAGCTGCCAGGGGACTGCTGAACACTTCTTAAAATGTCACCAAAATGACGAGCGTTGGCTCTAACATATCACTGTATATGTGTGTCTGAAAATCCTGCTAAAATAGGACAAAGAGCATGACCTTCACACCTCCAGACTTTATGACTATAAGTGAAATATTTTTACGCAGCCTTAAAGTAAGATTGTGTCTGAGCCCCCCTCTTGTGTTGGACCCTCTCATCCTCTCTGACTGAAAACACATCAAGGAGCCTGGGGGTGACTGAACCTTGATTGGGGCTGGCTGAGACCTTGATTACACTGAACTAATTTCTTTCTCATTCAAACTGAGCTGCTGCAGGGGGCGATGGGTAGAGGAGTGTAAATCCTTGTTAAGGCTGCATAATTGAGAAGAGAGTTGGCAGACAGGTCAGGATGAGGGGTGTGGTAGAGAGGAAAACTACATTTGCCACAGTTTATTGAGTACTAATGTGTTTGTCATTTGTCTTGGCTGAACTGATATAATTTAAGCTACATGCTTAGTTTTACAAGCGCTTTAACTTATGTGGGTTATGTCTTGGTATTAAATGACCTGCATTGTTTGAGGATTAAGCAGGGGGTAGATTTAAGACAGGCCAACACTGACTGACTTACAGTGGTGAGTAAAGCTATGTGAAGCACTTGTTTTACACTTTGGTTTGCAGCTGAGACACATTACCTTTGACAACTATATACCTTCATGTCCAAACTGTCCAGCAGACCAGTTATTTGGCTGCAGGGTTTTTGTTTTTTTGTTATGACATGCCACTTTATGCCAAACAGACTGAGCTGGCATCATTTCCATCTGTAGTCTTGTAAATGTTATGTTGTACTATTTGTAGGTGACCTCCCCTCACCTTTCACCCAGCACTGTGAACATTGCTGATGCTGCAATGGGAAAAAAAACTGTTGTAAGTTTCAGATTTACTGATGAATTTAAAGCTGAACTTTAGCCACTTAATGAAGAAGAAGAAGAAGAAGAAGAAGAAGAAGAAGAAGAAGAAGAAGAAGAAGAAGAAGAAGAAGAAATGAGGCCATAATGTGGCACATTTATCACAATAAGTACCACCACAAGGCATCTGTTACCACATCAGTCATAAAAGAGCTGCTGATGTGTTCTCTGTATGTTTGTAAATCACTGGTATTTTAGCATGCTTGAAACTATTTGACTTCTTCTTGTTTAGAAACTTTAAACTGCATTAACTTTGTTATCAATACTAAATGCTCCTGAAGGGCTGACTGCACAGAGAAATGCAGCTCCTCTGTAAGACATTTCAACCAGAGCTGTGAGGGAGGATGTTAGTGTGAATGGACATGGTTTGGACCTTCTGTTGCTCATTTGTTGTTTTACTTAATGTTTCTGCACATATGTTATGTAGGAACTTCATATGAGAGTTTATTAATAAACCTTTTCAAAAGATGTCATAACTTTATATCACTGACTCTTTAATGTTTTGTAAATGGTATCGCTCACAGCATTTTCACAAGAAAAGATGGTTTCTTTTTAATATTTTTTGGAATCACCTGAAGTTATTTGTGTGACATCCAATAACCAAACTTTTTTTTTCTTTTCCAACTCCCTCCCTCTTCACAGCGCCACTTCAACTTTCTGGATCGCCAACCCCAATAACAATCTCATCAACTGTGCTGCTGCAGGCTCAGAGGTGAGTTCCTCACACTGGTGTTTCACTTTCTCCTCTCTCTTCCTTCACCACCCCCTCTGCCCCATTTCCTCCTTTCATCCCCTCATCTCTCTCCAGGTGGAGGTCTGTCTCATTACCACATTGCCAGGTCAGATTAATGGCTGTATATTCCTATTAAGTTGAGAATCAAGCAGACAATGGACAGAGGCACAGGCGCACTTTCGCTATGATAGAGTGCCAATTATGATCATATTTCTGGGATTTCACAAAGATTCGTCAGGCGGAGTGGACCTTCATTTTTCCTAAGCAGTGTAATGACTTTTCTCATTTGCATACCTGCGAAGAACAGCACAAAAGACAGACGGGCTGACATACGGTGTCACAAAGCTGAGGCTGTGTGTGGGAATGTGCATTCGTTTATAAATGAATGAAAAAGTTGTTTTACATAGTCATTTAAAAAAAACATTTGTTGTGACACATTATTTTCTGTGTATGTGCTTTTATGTTTCATATCTCAGGAAACTGGGTTCTGGTTCATCTTCCACCACGTGCCCACTGGCCCCTCTGAGGGTTTGTACTCCCCTGGCTACACTGAACATACACCTATGGGCCAGTTCACCAACAACAGGGCTCATTCAAACTACCGGGTGAGTCTGAGGATGAGCAGTGTTGAATTGGAACTACAGCATGCCAGTATAAAACGTTCACTCTGCATCCGCTGAACTATGCACAGATCAGCTATAACATCACCACCTGATCTTAATGCTTTGGTGGCAGGGGTCAGCAGCTGTTATAGTTCAAATGAGTTCAATTAAATAACTTAAATAGAGCCTTCGCCCTTCTGCAGAAATTCAGCAGATGTTCATATAGAAACAAAACGTAAAATGTCTTCAAACAACCAGGAACACATTTCTTATTTCTCTATTATGCTTCTTCTTTTGTTAATCGGCCTATATGACACCTTCTGGATTGGAGTGTGCTTGTTCTTTATGGCTTTCACAGGTTCAGTATATGCCGTCCCATGACTGCTGTTCATCTTTCAGACCATTCAGTTTTCCCATGCTGAGCCCTCATTACAACCACCAGGCTCTAATATAAAGTAAACTACACACACAGGGGGATTAACAACAGTTTTGTTGGACATTTGACATTCTTATTTCTTGTGTGTCCCAGCGACTGCCTGAAAGAGAATAAACAACATCCAGACTACACACAGAGCATGTCAGTGATAGCTGTGACACACTGACATGCCAAACCAAATATAAAACACTTTACATCAGACATTAGGCAGTAATGACCTATTACAACATCATGCAGATTAGTCAAGGTTGGTAGCACCTCACAGCTATGTCATCAGAATGGATGACATGCATTACTCAGAATGGACAAAGAGACTAAATTAATAAGAGAGAAGCTGCGATAGACTGATAGAAAAACTGTGTTTTTGTTTTAATCTGTCTCTGTGGTGAGGCTTTCAACAATAGACAAAAGCAAAACTAAATATCCAGGGGGAACACTTTCAGTCTAAAAATCTTCACTCAAAATGTTCAGCTTTTGTCCATTGTTGAGTGGAAATAATAGTGCCAGGATTCCTGAAGTGGCACGCTAACTGAAGTCCAAGTCAGAATACCACAGTAACCGAAAAATGTGGCTCATTAGCGTTGTTCTCCCAAAGTCTTACTGCGGCTGAAAACCAGAGTTTAATATGAATCACTGATTATTTGCTCTTGTCATTTATTAGGATTTATTTTGATTATTAAAAATACCACATCACTATGAGTTATGAAGAGAGAAAAACACCTGTTGTGTAACAAAAACAGGAAGCGCAAAAGGTGAACAGCAAGACAGTAAAGAGAGCTGGAGGAGAGGGATGAGATGAAGAAGAGTTTGGAGGCGCCTGCGGCATCGAGCACAGCACAGCTCGAGCAGAGAGAGAGATTTATGAGGTGCTGGTGGAGAGGAAGTGTTATTGTTATCTCCCTCCTTTTTCTGCCCCCAACAGTGATCTCTTTTCTCTCCCCATCTTACTCCTCCCTTCTCTTCTTCACTTTTAATTTAGATCATCCTAATGGGAGCATAACTCACGTCAGGCTGACACCCCAGGGTGTTTGTGAGAGAAAAGGTCCTGTCATTGGTGTCTTTGTTTTGAAGCAGTAAATGGCTGAATATGGCTTTTATCATTATTAATATTTTATTTTGTCTATGAAACAGTTAGAGAATTGTGCTTTAAGGGCTCTGAAACAACAGGGGGTAGTTTGTTTTTTGGTGCTTTGATGGAAGTTGCTTTGCATGCTTTCAGCCTGCTTATGGAATTTAAAGCTACACCACATGTATCTCAGACATGAACCCATCCCAATCCCAGTGATCTCTTAATGGAGTGTGTCATCACACATTTTTGCCAATATGTAATGGTGGATGTGATGTAGAAGGTTTGCTAGTGCTGAAACTAGTGAGAAAATCAAACCTGCCGAGAATCATATACAGCTCTGCAGTGTTTTAGCTCTATACTCCAGCTCCTAACAAATAAACATAACTAATAAAACTGGATCTTATATAAAACAGATAAGAATTATGCAGGACAAATGCAGATGACATAAATAAGAGCAGCTGCAACTGATTTAATCTGCATGCTGATAATGAAGACCTGATGCCAGCTGTTCAACATGTGTCTGGAAAGGAGCACAAAAGAAACATGTAAGACTTCAGCTACCGAGCCTGATGTATAAGCTGAACAGGCCAGTAAACACGTTCTGCATGAGAAAATAAGACTGAAATTTAATATTACATAGAACTTTGAATAACTGCAGCGCAGCTCCTCATGTCTTTCATGACTTATTTCTAAAAATGAAAAATCTTGTGTGTTTGATGTCTTACACAGCTTGACACCTACTTCCTTCTTTTCACTGCAGGCTGGAATGATTCTTGATAATGGAGTAAAGACCACCCAGGCCAACGACAAGGACAAGAGACCCTTCTTGTCTCTGATTGGAGCCAGGTCAGACCCATCGTTCCTGTAAACATCCTCACCCCATATCAAACACGCTGTATACCAGGCTGAAGTCATATCACACCCAGTATGATTTAGCATGATGTCATGTATTCCGTTCGTGTTGTATAACCAAGACATGCTGGTATTTGGTATAGTAAAGCAAATACAGCATATACAAAAGCAGGTGGAGGAGGATTTTAAGTCTGAACTTCTTTGCTGCAAAATGAATTCAAGTAAAAGTACAAGATTAGAATTCCAGCCTGTACCGTTGGTCACATGTTGTCAGTGTGAAAGAAACAATGTGTCATCTTAATCTCACCATTTTAGTATGAATACACCATGCTCACCACTCCCTGTCACCTCAATAATGCTGTTCAAATTAGGCACATGCTTTCTTTCTCATGGAGCTTTCTCACAGATTCTTTTAAGCACTTTGCAATAGAAAGTGGTTTTGACTGGACAGGACCAGCAGAACTAGGCTGATGTGTTATTTTGACCTGCTGAAAGTATATGAATCAGTATCGTATATATGTATCGTATGCCAGATTTTTGTCAAAAGCCCTGTATACTATTTGTCTACCTAGAGGTCAGCCTTATGTGTGTGTTTTGTGAGTAAAGCATCACCTACAGGTGGAGCTTTCTGTTGAGTGGCACCAAAATGGGTGTGGTTACTGTGAAATGAAGACACCCCCTATCAGGTAACAGGAATGAAAAGTGACTGGCAGCTGGCAGCAAATCACAGCTACCGTACCTGTATGCGGAAATTACAGGAAACATTTTTTGTGTACTGGACATAGTGTGGAAAAAAGGATTATAACGCAATAGTGAGACTATTGTTACAGTCTATTTACAGTCCTAAGAGGTACATTGTCCTAGCTAAACCCTAGCCAGTCTCCAGATAAGTCATGTTATCCATACTAAACATGAAGATTCAAATACCATAGTTTGCAACTTTGAATACGCCAACACTTTCTCCACTATGTGTGTTCAACTGTTTAGGTATGGTCCCCACCAGGATGCAGACCCCTTCAAACCCAGAGTCCCTGCTCTCATCCATCACTTTGTGGCATATAAGAACCAGGACCACGGAGCCTGGCTAAGAGGAGGGGATGTGTGGCTGGATGACTGCCAGTGAGTACTGCATGCATGCAAACTGAAAATACTCTGACCAACAAAAGTATGAGTGAGTAAATACACATTTGTCTAAGGGAAGTTTATCAACTTTCAATGCAGCTGAATGTAGCTGAAATTTATTTATGAGTTTTAGTTTTTTTTCTGCACATTTGATGACAGAGATAAAAGTGAGAAATTCATCCCAATTTAATAACTTTTAATCTCTGTCAGTGTGTGTGTGTGTGTGTGTGTGTGTGGTTTTGTCTTTTT
>OMLM01004018.1:20198-35769 GCA_900302695.1 Helostoma temminkii | reverse complement strand
TGTGTGTGTGTGTGTGTGTGTGTGTGTGTGTGTGTGTGTGTGTGTGTGTGTGTTCCCAGGAGACCTCAGACTATTACTGTGCTCACAGTGATAATATTCTCTTTCTTGTTTAGATTTGCTGATAATGGCATTGGCCTCACTCTAGCAAGGTAAGACTCCCACCGCCACCTACACCCCCTGCTATTAAATCAGTGTTCATATTTCTAATAAAGGGCTGCTGTTTGCATTTACTTGTGGTAATGCAGGACTCTTTTCTCTCTGTGAGTAATTGGAAAACACCGTATAAGGAGTCTGCTTGGGAAACACACTGCTTTGATTCAGTGTGAAAAGTAATTTAGGAGTGCAGTGGTCACAGAGGTGGGAATTGGTGAGATGTGTTCAACTGCCTTTACAAAGCCTGGGGCCTCTGGGCGAATGCAGTTTGTCCACAATAAGCAAAGATTTCCAAAATCAGTCTCCAGAGTGTAAACACTTGGTTTTAACTGAGCTTATTGTCAGATTATTGCCCATTAGATCACTATTTTATACCCTGTTGTCCGACAAAAGAAAAAGTATGTACATTGTACATTGAAACTATATCATAAATTGAATTGGTGGATAGGCTGTTAGTCCTTCTGATCATTCAGTTTAAATACTGAGAATGCAGGTGATACAACAAAGTTGTTTTCATTAACCTGTGTTTATGATGATTTTACTATAAATCAGTGATTAACAGATGTTGGCTCTGGAGGGGTTTTGTTGTTTGCTAGATAAATGCAGTTAAAGAAGAAGAACTCTAGCAACTCTGTGTTTTTTACTGTTAACATTGTGGAGGTCTCTGCAAAAGAAGTCACCACACAGTATATTGTATGCAGGTAGCTAAGTATTCAACCACTGAATGTATTAATATTTTCCTGGAATATGTCTACTTTATGCTTGCTCCACTAAAATTCAGAATTAAATATTGCACTCAGCTACATTTATTTGATTTATTTGTTTCAGTTGCTAGTAACTTTGCAGGTGTATATTCTCTATGCAACGTTTAATTAGCTACTAAGTTCTGAGGTATTATTATGGATGACGCAGCTGTCAGTACATAAAGTCTTAAAATCAGCTCTACCAGCTGATGTTTTGATTTTACATTAAGTCTCCATGGTAACACTTATATTTGCCCTTAGCGTTTATTCATAACTAGGTCTTGGCCATATTTTTCACCTTTTTTCAACCAATTTTGTTTGCAGTTTGCAGCATACTCCCTGTAAAAAGTTGACTTTCTCTGGCATTTAGCTCTAACATTAGTTTTTCTATTGTTACTTAATAAGGGGTCAGAACTTCAATGGATGCTGATGTGTTTTCTAATGAGAAAATACTTCTCAGCTTGAATCTGTGCATTAACTCAGACATGTGGAACAAATCAGTGGTTCAGTAGCTTAAAATACTTTTAATGTTGTAAAATACTTTTTGTACTTTGGGTTCATTTTTTAACATGTACATACTATAGTACCTCCACTTTTTTAAGCAGGTGCTTGCTGTTTTATTGAGTATGGAGATTGTGTACTTCTATCACCTCTGACTAAATACAGTTTAGGACATACATCTGAAGCTAAACTTATATATGTGATTATGTAATTTAGCTTCAGCTAAACTGTACGGTACTTGGACATAGTACCTGATCAGCTCATCCCACACTGCTGGTGCAGAGGTATGATGCAGAATAGTAACTGCAGAAACACTATTGAAAAACTACTGCATGGTTTATTGTTTTTGAAATCGCCAGTTATCAGTGTTTTTGCTCAGTTATTGTGACCACTTATATTGACCACCGATGCTCCTGTTAAGTGAAAATAAATCAGTTACTCACTTGTGAATTTGCACCTAACTGACTTTAGCCCAGGAAAAGAAATTCCTACTGTGGGATCAGCAAGTTCATTTAACAGGACTGATGCTGCTACAAATGCATATACACTATAACCGCATAGAGCTACTGCTTTTCTAACTCTCATACGAATGTGTGTGTGTGTGTGTGCAGTGGAGGGACATTTCCAGATGATGACGGCTCTCGTCAGCAGGTGAAGAACTCACTGTTTGTGGGTGAAAGTGACAATCACGGGATGCCCCTCCCCGACGACCAGATCTGGGGCCTTGGTGGTTCCGATCTCACTGGCAGGAGCCTTCCCCGTGGCGTGTAAGTGACACTCTTTACAGCCCACAAATTCTCATGAGCTGTGCTATCGAAACATAAAGATTAAAAGATTGAAAGTTTGAAAAAATGAAAGGTGAAATACATGTGCTTATACATGTTACCTATGTTCACATCACAGAGACAAAAAGCTGTTGTCCTGGTTTATAGGAACCTAGATAAGCTGGAATAGCCTGACACAATCTTTACCTTATGTGATTATTGGACACATCCTCAAAAATGTGATTATAAATGCACCCTGAATTTAAACTCAGAGTCTGGGAATACAGAGGATGCATTTTGTTGGTGATCCAGTGGAAAAGCCAAACACTGCAGAGACCAGACATTATAACGTTCTTGTTATATATGTAAACTTTATACACGGTTGGACAGAAGAGGAATGAGTGATTTGACATCTCTCTGTCATGGCGTATGATTGCTGTGACCTCTTTTCATTTAAACTGACCACAGCTGCTGTTGTTCATGAAGGAGTGAAGTGACAAGTGAAGCCTTTCATTTTTTAAAGTTCTGTAATACCCCAAAGACTGATTTTGGGTGGAGCACCAGTTTAATAATGGCTGGTATGTGTGAGAGCCAGACTTGGAATGCTAGAAATCAGTCCTGTGCCCTGGCCTGCTTGGCAGAGTACAGAGGGAATGTCACAAGAGCAGTATTATTACAGATTCCTTTATTGTGTGGGAAAAGGAGAAGTCCACATAAAGAACTACTGTCTGGATGCTTCAGCTCCAGCCTGATATTCTTTGATGCAACTAGATGGACTCAGACACGTCATTGCATAAGTGCTCTCGTGCTGTGCTGAACATTTGCTAGAAAAGATTTTCATCAGCATCCATGGCAGGGAGACGCACGCACTGTTTTTCCCACTACAGTTACACTGAAATGAGAACTGTGGTTCTGACCTTTCTTTTTTTTTATTATCAGCGTACATCACAGCTACAAGGCATCACTGATAAATCAACACTGTCTCTTTCAGTTGGAATTTATTTGAACAGCCAGGCATAGTGCCCGAGGTAGTGTATTAAATGTACTCTAATCAATAATTTTACATTAATGATGAATCTGATAACTGTGTGGAATGAAAAAGTCCAAGCTCGTAGTAACTAAAGCCACAATGAATTATTACCAACAATAAAGGTGCTATAGAGCCTGTTTCAATGATAGCTACTGAGTCTGCAGCTGAATTAGTGGAGACTTAACCAGAGCTAAAGTGAAGGAGTGTACCTGACAAATGTAATATTCATTCATGTTCATTTTCCTTTTAGCTCTGTTTTGGTCTTTACTGACACCTGAGCACTATCTCACACTGTTAAACTATTAAATGATTCAGTGTGAGTAGTCACTCTCTAATTTTGTCTGTTTGGTGTCTGTTGCTGAGCAGACAGTGGAAACAGCTGGTCCCTGCTGGGAACACACGAATATTGTGTTGTCTCTCAGCTGTTCTTACTTGGGTTACATACAGGCCTTCTGTTGTTATTCCTGTGTGACTCGACCATTAACAAACCCATTCACCACAGAGCGAAACTTGTTGAAAGTTTAGGATCAAGCAGGAGTTCTAATTTTAAATAAGCGTAGAAGCCAGAAGACCCTGCATCTACAGTCCAGACACAGTCAGTAACTGGACCTAAGGCTGAACAGGCAGCATTGTTTTGCACAGAGAGCTAACAACTACTAGTAGCTTTGCACGACAGACCAGCTATGTGGAGGCAGTTACAGAAACAGGACAGCGTCCTCCTTTCAGCTATGATATATACACAGGGTATGCATTAACCATTTGTTATTTTAAAGGAGTTTGCAGGTTCTCCATGTGTCTACATGGGTTTTCTCCAGGTACTACAGTTTCCTCCAGTCCATAGATACGCAGTTAGATTGTCAATAGATATGAATGGTTGTCTGTCTCTATATGTCTGCCCTGCGATAGACTGGTGACCTGTCCAGGGTGTAACCTGTCTCTCGCCCAATGACAGCTGGGATTGACTTCAGCATACTCACAACACTTAGGAGGAATAGTGGTTAAGATCATAGATTTGAGCAATGAAATGTGCATAAGTGTGATCTTGAGTGTGCATTGAGTCTGTTCTGACCAAAGAGCAAATTCCAAATAAGAAAACATTAGTGAGTGTCAGAAAAACTGTGAAATTTCTTCTTAAGAACAGGTGGTGAATGAGGCCCAGTGAGTGAGAACCAAACCAGCCTAAAGCTGTGGGTGGTAAACCTCAGCAATGAGCAGAAATGGTATAAGAACTTCACTGAGCTTTAACATGAGCTTTTATTTGTTTACCTTATTCTTAGTGCCTCTGTCTGTCTGCACAGACTGTATTTATGTGTGTCTGTGTTTATGTGTTTGACTTCTAACTGGTTTCATAGTGAATAAATATTTGAATGATGATGATGTGTTCTGCACAGTGGGGAACCCAGAATTTTACCTTTAGTCAAATTCACTGTCCCAAGTCAACATTGTGCTCTGTTCTGTTCACATAGCGTCTGTTATGATTGTTCACCCTGGTAGTGGGATCCTTCCTCAGTTTCTCTGTCAGTTAAAGGGTTTTTGGGAACCGTCACTTAACTGATTTGAGGGTGAAGGCCCCTTGAGGTGTTTCATGATAATGGGTTACTGTTTATATCTAAAATTTGACTTCACCTGACGACAGTTCAGCTCATAATTCATTTGCACATGAGCCAGTTTAGTTACTTTTTAACCAATCACTTATTTTCTCCAGTCTGATCCAGTATTAACAAGGACAAGATGTCTTTACTTTACAAGCTGGAACGTTTTAGACACAAACACATGGTCTGAGTAAAATCTAATGACATGAGATGGACACTCTGTTAGTATCAGTAACACTGCTATTTACTTTTCTCTAAACACTGAGTGTAAGCTGCTGATGAGTTGATGTGTGTATATATCTGGACTTCTTTCTGTGACCGTGGGTCGAAACGTTTCTCTGATCACCAGTCACACTGTCCTGTCAGACCTGGATGACTGAGAATCTTCACAGACGTGTGTATATATATATATGTGTGTTTCCCTGCAGTGATTTTCCTATCCGGGGCATGCAGATCTATGACGGGCCCATCAATGTACAGAACTGTACATTTCGGAAATACACAGCGCTGGATGGACGGCACACCAGCGCCTTTGGATTCAGGCTCAACAACTCGTGGCAGAGCTGCCCAAACAATAATGTCACTGACATCACCTTTGACCAAGTACCTGTGAGTCTGACCCATTGGTTGAACAATGTTTCTTTGAGACTAAGAGAAAATGGGAAAAACTATTTACATTAGAGATGCAAACTGTCCCCCTGTCTCAGATCATAAAGATACTTTGCAGGCTTATTAAACATGAGTGGTTCCCGCACCAACTCTAACCTTTAGCACACAGGTAACAAGAAACATATTCCCATCCCAGATTTGAACCTTTCCTCAAACTGAGAGCAATAACATGCAAAGAAGCTAAGATCAAATAATGTAATGTACTCTGACTATACTATAGTCAGGTCCGTTTTCGACTTTGGAGACTGGACCACCAGAATAGTTGCAGTTTCCATAACTGGAAGGCATCATTGTAAAGTAAAACCCTCTACCCCCTTACTGTAGATCACATCTCGGGTGTTTTTCGGGGAGCCGGGTCCCTGGTTTAATCAGATGCAGATGGATGGGGACAAGACAACTGTCTTCCACGATATAGACGGCTCCGTCAGCGAATATCCTGGGGCCTTTCTGGTTAAGGAGGACAACTGGCTGCTCCGTCACCCCGACTGCATTGATGTGCCTGACTGGAAGGCTGCTATTTGCAGTGGACACTATGCACAGGTGGGCCAGCAAGCATCAAAGTCAAACTCCCATTCATCAGCCTTTGCAAACTACAAAACTTCTTCCTGTTGGCTTTGCTTAATTACTCACATTCTCATATCACAGCCAAGGTTCTCTGAAATTATAAACATTACATATTATGTCATCTGTGTGACATCAGAATTGATCTGCCTATCTTATTCACCTGAGTTGTGATGCATTCATTAGTTCAAGATATTGTAGTAATTATATTAATGGTCTTTTGGCATTTCCTGATAAGGATAAATTATCTTATTAAAACATTTATTACATATGCATTGTTTAAAAAAATTGAAGCAGCAAAAGTAGCAGATTTGACATGTATAGAAAACCCAGCATTACTAGAAACACTGCGTAGTAATGTTTTGTAATAACTCCAGTTTGGGTCACTAACTCAGGCTGTCCAGTCATGTAGGCTATGTTTATTGTAAGGAAGACATCTAGTACTTTGTCTTCATTACAGTTTGGTAATCCTTGTAACTCTATGGCCTCATGTTCTCTTCAGATCTATGTCCAGACACGCAAGCCTGCCAACCTGAACATGAACATAGTGAGGGATGAGTACCCTGATCGGCCCCTGTTTTTAGAGGGGGCTCTGGGGAAGAAGAAACACTACCAGCAGTTCCAGCCGGTGATCACGCTGGCTAAAGGCTACACCATCCACTGGGACCAGGCGGCACCAGCTGAGGTCACCATCTGGCTCATCAACTTCAACAAGTCAGTGGACACACAACACACAAACAGACTCATGTTATTATGGGGTCAAAGAAAATAATGTGTGCACAATATACATGATAATAATTATGCACCCAGGTGTGTTAATTCATAGGTGCACTTTTCTGCCTGAGATAGTTCCACATAAAGTTAGATACTACTACAAGATACTAACCCATTTGGTCCAAAGAATAGACCAATAGACCAATATAGGACCAAGTTATTATTATTATCATTATTAACAGGATTATTGAGACGTGTTTAGATGTGCTCAGATGGCTCATCATATAATTAGCTTCTTTGAAGAACACTGAGACCTTGAAGTTGAACTCCACCAATTTTACACATCAGAGTCTGTTTCCACTTGTTGTTCACTTCTGCATGTGTAAAAAAAAGTTGTGAATCCAGCAGGAGCTGAGTGAAATTTGATAAAGTGTGTGAAGTGGCACAACATCATTTGGTGCTAAAAAAGTAGGTATAGTAAAGAAGTATAAAAAATGATGCATTTAGTATACTAAATACTTTAGTATACTGAAGTGTTAAACAAACAAAGTACTCTTACTCTTAAGGTAAAAGGATTTTTAGGTGCTTTGTTTTTATTATAATGAAAATTTAAAAACATATTAAACATATAGGGCCTGATTTATTAAGATCCCAAATAATGAGTACAACATTACACGTGCAATCTTCACAATTGTGCATTTCATTGGTGTGTGGGTGATCTAGTAAGAAAAATTGTGTGATTGACGGAAGGGCAGACATGGTGGAGGTGATTGTATTTAAATGACTGTTTAGCCTGCTTCACTGGTGTCTCTCGTGAAAAGAGGCTTCAGAATGAGGAAGAGGAAATTCGATCCTGAGGAAGTAAATATGGAAGTGGATGAGGCTGTTAATGAGTTTGATGAGCTACAGCAACGAAATTTCAATATTACAAGAAGAAATGCTGAATGGAAAGATCGCCTTTGTATGTTTTGGGCAACCAAGAACCATATAAAAGTCTCATTCAGTGCACCCTGGGCGCTCGGCCTGTGGTTGGGGGGACACGGTAACTCATTCAGGGGGGTATGGCCCATGAATGTCCCCCTATAACCCTGATTCTTGTGGAAACTTCATGCGTGGCTCTTTACTGTGACGGGCTCTAAATGAGCCTGTAGCTCAACAACAGCTCCAGATTTGGATCACTGGGCATTATGTCTGTATTCTTTTCTAAATCATTCCAAATAGATTAACTCAAACATGGTAAACTCTCAAGGTTTTTTTTCCATTTCTGCTTCCTCCTCTTCCAAATAACAGCAACCAGCTGTGCACAAGCAGATTGCACCTGCTTTTTAAACATATTAAATACAAACACAATAACACCACTGCAAATCGTTTTCAGGCACACATTGCGTGTGTATTTGCATTTTCCCCTTCATGTATTATGTGCACTCAGGCAAAAATGTCTCACTTTGCATATTTATGAAGGCAAAGGTGCAAAATCCATGTGCTGTTTTGTTCATTTGAAATACGCAGTCCTTGGTGCGCAACCTTAGTAGATCGGTTTGTGCCATTTGCAAGTTTTAGTACACGTGAACGAGACGCCAGATGTGTGTCACACCACATCTGGATTCAACCTGTGAATGAACTGAAAGCCACAAACAAACCTGCCTTCGTCAAGATGAATCATACATGATAACTCATAATCTAATCTAAGCCTTTTTATACTCAGACATATGGAAAAGACAGAGAAGTTCACACCTTGCCTCTGTGAGGGTACATAAGTGTTCTGACATTCAGTACTGAGACAAAGGAAAGCTGCAGGGGAGGGAGAGGGTCTTTCTAATGATCTAATCCTTCATGAAGTGGTTAAATTGCAATCCAGTTGTAGAAGGAATAGAGAAGACATTTTATACACAGTTAATGTGAAAATGTGGTGATGACACAGAAAGTTAGCTGATTAATTTTGCTTTCAACACCAATCCCTGCTTAAAGGCTTTATGTAAATGGCAGCTCAGCTCCTGAGGTCACTCGGATAATTCATGTCGAGTGAAGTAAACTGATGAAGGCTGTCAGCTCAGTCCTCTCACTGCTGTTATTTATGGGGATTCACCAGAGAAATGGGAAAGCCTGGATTGGTGCTCCTCCCTTCAGATAGTGTTTACACTGTGGCCTTCAGCCATTTAAACTGCATAAAGGCTGCTTGTCATTTCAGGCATGTCAGCTATTCCCTGTGGCCTGAGTCCACCCTGACATGGACAGTGCAGAGCCATAATGGTATATTCCACTGATGGCACATACACCAATGGCGCCATCTACAGTTCACAGAATAACACAGCAAACAGACTGTTCCTCCTTATGATTGTTGTTCAGCTACATGAATATCATTACATATCCATAATATAAACCAGTTATGGTGTTAAGGGTCAATCCCAACTCTCACTAATCTGTGTTACTCTACACTGTCTAAACCTACTTTTAAGTGACCATTGAACCTGCATTTTAATTGACCTCCACAGCAACTGACCTGATAAACAATGACCATGGTTTTACAAAGGTTCTGTCAGTGGTGTAAAGTAACTAAGTACATTTACTTAAGTACTGTATGTGTATAGTTTTGAGGGTTTTCTACTTCACTTGAGTATTTCTATTGTCTGCTGCTTGTGCTACTCACAATTTAAAATCAAATATTGCTCTTGTACTCCACCACTATGTATATTATTACCATTAATTGCACTCATCAATCTGATTAATAATACATATAATAATCATGAGGCTTTAAGACAGTTGATCCTTGGTTGGAAATAGTTCTCATCTAATCTTTTATTAATACTTCTTACAGTGCTGTAATTTCAAAAAAATGTTTTGATGATTGATGATGATTTTGATGATGATTAAGATATTTGATGCTCCATCATTCATTTTAATAGTTAAATGTATTACCTAAAAGGCTTTAAGACTAACTAATGGGTTCAGCTCTATTCAGAAATAACCAGACAGAGGTAGAAATAAATGTTCTGTTTGGTGTGTTTTAGAAATGACTGGATCAACGTGGGCATCTGCTACCCAAAGAACACCATCTTCACCATTATCTCCGACATCCACAACCGCCTGGCTAAACAGACCAACAAGACCGGCGTCTTCATGAGGACAGCGCAGAGGGACAAGATCAACCACTCCCATCTGAACAGAGGATACTACTACTGGGAGGAAGATACTGGGTCAGACACAGTCAAACAGTCTTCTCTTATTATGCAGCTGATACAGTGTCACTGATTTTCTTTGGTGGTGTCAGAGGAAGTGTGTGTTGTCTAAAGCTTCACTGTGTCTTTTGCAGCCTGCTCTTTCTGAAAGTACAGGCCCATAATGACAGGGAGCAGTTTGCTTTCTGCTCTGTCAAGGGTTGTGAGAGGGTGAAGATTACAGCCATCATCCCTAAAGGCAGTCCACCCAGTAACTGCATGGCCCAGGCCTACCCCAAACATGCTGAGCTGCCCATTGTGGACGTACCCCTCCCCAGAAAGATACCTAATGCCAGGCTGGTGAGGAAAATACAGTGTTTCTTTCACACAGATTCTTTTTGCATTATATATAGAATGTTGAGCTACAGTGCATCTGTTAATTTGGTATTTTGCAAATAACAGATCAGTTTCAAAATGTTTGAGGCTACCATTTAATTATTTTCACACTGAATACACTGAGGTTTGTAAGATGTGTTTTTTATATTTTTTCTCTGTACACTGCTGCATACATTCAAATAAACTAATATAAACATTTCACTTTAATGAATGCCCTGCTATATTAGCTTATCCTGCTGCTGGGGCTCAGCTTCCCCACATCAGTGATCCAAAATGTAATGTTGCGTTCATAATGAAGTGGCATTTTCAGCTGTGATGAGCTCACATCATTCATATCACATCTAAAGGGAAAACTACTTGTTAATTGCTTGTGTGAAATGACAGATATTGTGTATTAATTCCAGCTCTACTCCTTTGCTTATTTTCTTCTCAGCACTCGCCAGAACATTTCCTCGAGCTCAAGCTGGAGTCCTACAACACTCGCTTCTTCCACATCAAGGAGGACTTTGCCTTCATTGAGGTATATATTTGTCTCATACACACAGGATGGTAGTAGTAAAGCTAATATTACTTTGGTTGAATGGTTTAGGGTAGAGACACACGTGTCACCTCACTTTGCCTTCATCTCCAATCAAAAGGAGACAGATGAACAGCACCACTGGAAAACTACAAAATAGATTGCAGTTGGCGACCGTGTCACAGTGTCTACAATAAACACACCAGAATTCAGTTGTACAAACTAAAGTAAAATAAAAAAGGTTTGCACATTTATTTCCGTTCACAAACATAGGAGTTTAAGCTGTTTATCACATTTATTTTGACGTGAAAGTTCTGTTCATTTCATTTGCATCCACCATGAGTATATATCATAAGAATGCAGCTGGCACTAATTGCATTTTTCTTGTGTTAACTTTCTATGGATCATGTTGGTCTGCACTGTGGTGAAACTGCTTATTAATGCTGGATGTACCTCCTATACTGTCAGCAGACTTCTCCACTGGTTTCACACAAGTATACAGAAAATTAGTGATGTACAGAGTCATGTAAAGAATAGTTGGGAATGAACAGTGGGGCAGATGTAGGGTTAATCTGTTAGTTCCATGCAGAGAATATACAGTATGTGATTAATGACAGGTCTTAGAGGTTTCTCCTACACTGTGCTGTCAGTATAGGCTTGATGAATATGAATACACTATGTATGTGATAATGATGTCATCAGAGTTATCACAACTTTGACTTGAAGACCACAAGTTTATCATATGTCTGTGATAAACTGGATGTATGAGGTTTGGAAAACTTGACTTCACACTCAACTTTGACCATTTCAGAGTCCCATCTTTGTAGCCCAAAACTAAGTGTCAACTAAGTGAGCTGGGCTGATGTTTATTCTGATGTGACAGGTAAATGGAAAGAAGTTGTACCAACCAGAGGATGGGGTGCAGCTGACAGTTATTGACGGGCATGATGGAAGCGTGGTGGAGAGCAAAGGCTTCAGGAACTCTATCCTACAGGGCATCCCTACACAGCTAGACAACTACGTCAGTGGACTGAAAGATGGGTAAGAAGCTGCACCTGGACTTTTATTTTTTATTTACACCAAGTAACTTCAACAATAAAATTATGTATCAGACTCCAGCATACATACTTGAGCTTGAAAGACACTATCAGCTAAATTTGAAGATGACAAGCTGTATTTCACACTTTCTCTAGTTCTATCATCCTCATGACGTCTAAGGGACGTCTGGTTACCAGAGGGTCCTGGACTAAAGTCCTGGAGAGACTTGGAGCAGACAAAAGCATTAAATTGAAAGGTAACTCAGTAGACATGTACCAAGGTCTGTTGACAGTGTGCTCGCAGCATAGTATAGTTTAATGTTCCTGCATTCAGTGTTTAATCAGCTCAATAGGACTCAATAGACATTTTAGAGACATTTAGTCTGTTAAACGTGTCAGTGCCCTGTGATGGTTCATGTTTTACTATGTAATACATGGAACTCCAGCTCCATCGCATTTTACTTGGAATCTGCAAAAGCATGCAATTTATATGAATCATGATTATGATAGATTGAAAGAATTTTTGATCCCAGCTCCTGCTATTAACAAGTGAAAGTGTAATACTGTTCCCTTGTTCCGACATGGCCTGAACTCCACATGCCGCCATTAGGGAGGTGTGTAAAGTGATGATAGTGCTGTTAGCACCTCGCTGTTTAGAACCACATATGAGGCAGTGAGTTGTTGAAAAACACCCTGATGCTCAGATGATCCCTCTTACTTTATGCCACTTGCTCTTCCCCCAGATAAGCTGGCATTTGTGGGGTTCAAGGGCTCCTTCCAGCCCGACTGGGTCCGTCTGGAGGTAAACGCAGAACGAGCCAAGATCCATCAGGTCCTGCCTGTCCCAGTGGTGCACAGGATGAGGCTATGAGTGGCAGGCAGAATGGGGATGACAGCCAAGAGACAATGTAGCTCCCAGATATTTAAGCACATATCCCCTAAAAAATCTACACACACGTACTCACACATACACATGCACTGCCAGCACTGCGGAGTCAGTCGCTTCCAGCCATTGGTCCAGGATCAATTGGTGTTTTTTCAAGGTTTGGTGGAGAGAAAGACTGAAGTGATTTGGTCTCTTCAAAATGTAGAAGATGCTCTCCCAGATACAGCCCTGCTAATGGTGAACTGCATCTGTGTAAGACCCCCACCATCAGGAGAGCACTGCAACAGCGGCATGGAGCAGCCAGTGGTGACTGTCTGCACAGGCATGGACTGATGACTGATATGTGTCTGATTGAACTGTCATTGTGTCAGTAGCATCATGGCTATGTTTACATACAGTAATGTTAGCTTGTCTGCTTAAGTAGTCATTGGAATTGGTCAACGTACCATAACTGTTGTGCTGTAATAACTGTTTTGTGCACCTGCTAACACGGACATTAACTTAGTTCCATGTTAACATTAACACTGACCTGTTAATCATCAGTAGACTTGTTAGCTCTGACTAAGCACAATGGTGTGTCATCCTGCTATCTATAGAAACATAGTGCTGTTAAAGAGGCCATATTAGCCATATTTGTACTTTTTTTATTCTGGGGATATACTGAAATAGTTGTGGTTAATTTACAATTCCAAAAATTTTAAAAGGTTGGTTTGAGCCTCTGTCCCCCTGCTAGTGGACCAAGCTACAGCCAAATCACATAGTGACATAGACCATAGCCTTACAGCTTCACTCAGCTTTTATTTGTTCATCAGCCTAAATGTCAAGTTCTGAAATCCAGCCATACATGTCCATCCATCAGATCCACAATACGACAGCGAACAAGACCAATGCACAAAGATTACTGAAGGTGGCGTTACTGAGCATTTTGAGGAGACTTAGGAAAGTCAGACACAAGAATTAGTTATTTGTGAGATTTATTATGCTGAGCTCACATTTCAGAATATGGACATCATCACTACAGTGAAGTGAAATACAAACAAGCATAATATGGCCTCTTTAAGGTTTAGCTACATGTGAAATGAACTAAGTGATAGTGTCATCTGAACACATCTGAAACTAAACCTTAAAGGTGTGTGTGCTGTTACTGAGAAGGGGAAGATATTGTGATTGTTTTACTGAGGATTAACAGCTCACACCTTTGTACACAAAAAGTCTGTGTTGAATGTGTGTGTTGAATAGTGAACGTCAGCGTTAACACACCTTAACACACAGGCACATCTGTAGTTTAAATGGCTGTGGTTAGAGGGCTGGTGTCGACCTCTGAAAGATGTGGAAGTAGTGAGTTTCCCAATAAGCACTTAATCTGATGTGCATAGACCCACTTAGATAACACAGTAGGTGACAAAGGACAATAACTGTAGGACATACTCATCAACATGACTCCCCATAACAGCCTTTGCTTCACTTTTGTTGCTTTGGTAGATCATCTGGTGGACACGGATAGCACTGGAATTTCACCTGCATGATGACATGACAGGCCCTGACATCCACTGTCACTGTAAATATGTACCTGAATATGAATAGAAATTAGTCTCCAATTTTCCCTGTGACTTCACAACTGTGACCAGGCCAGGGGGTGATATTCATCTAGTATGGTAGTTGGAAGGGTTTTACTGCTTCTATAACTGTAACCTGATTGGCCATGAGGGCTGTAGCATCAGCTAGAAGGTAGCGCAGTGAACTCTTCTTCTAGTCACTGTTTTGCATAGGTGTCCAACCATAAGCACAGACAGAGCTACGAAAGAGTCTCACTCAACTGGGTTAGAAATGACTCTAATTAACCTCCTGCCAAAGACAATCATATGCAAGTATTTTGTATTAGCATTAAACAATGTGAAGAAAATATGATACAAGCCAAAACACTGGCACTGAATCATTTACACGTGTTAATATTACTTTTATTTGGTAATATTAGCACGTCTGTAAATGATTCAGTGTCAGTGTTTTTGAAGATCATGGTCATGGATGGATTACTGAAGGATCATACAAGGCACAGGCCCAGTGACCCAAGCTGTCAGAGAGTTCCAGGGCCAAAGCTATTTAATAAAACACAATCATAAAAGATCATAAAATGACCACAAAACACAATCTGATATAAAATATATACTATTATATCTATCTAATGACACAACTTCTCTGTGTCATTGTTTTGTGTTTCCAAGAGTTTTTATTGGCCTGAAACAAAATCAAGCAAAAGAGCTACAAAAGAATCACTGCTTCTTTGTGGCGAGTGTCTTTCTCTAATGTGAGACAGGTGGAGACTTGTTTCCATGTCTTTTACATACCTAGAGGGATCCTAATCCATCCATTGTCATTTCTTGATGTTGAAGAATGAAAGTTTGACAAAATAGTCATAAATGAGACTGAGCCTTTCAAGCTGTTTCAGTCTTGCTGTGTCCATGAATTTGTCAGCTTTGACACCAGACAAATTCACAGTTTATTTGAAATATTCGCCTTCCGTGTCATGCAGAAAGTTGCTTCTACAAACAGTTGTGTATGATTGTAGTCTGTAGGAGTTGGCATCATTAGGAAAGAAACATGAGATATCAGATTGTTCTCTGTTCCACTTTTCCAGTACAGTCAGCATGCGTCATTAATGTTAACTACAGGTCAGTTCTCCTCTATGATGTCAGCCACGGTTGCGACATGATTCATGATGCAAAGCTTACGTAAAGAGAAGGAGAAGAGGAAACATATATAATTAAATTGCATCCTTCCCATACAGGTCTCTGTGACATGTGACATGTAGAAGCTGAATGGTTTTAACCATCCTGCAGAAGAAGATATTAAAAA
>OMLM01004018.1:4340-19874 GCA_900302695.1 Helostoma temminkii | reverse complement strand
CACCCCACCCTTCGCCGAAATAGCTGGTCTTTTTTCGGAGGTTGTAGCAGTAATTTAGTGTTCTGTATGTTGAATGTGTTTGAAAAAAAAATCCTCAGATTGATAAGAGATATATTTTATACTAATTTATTGTACAGAAAAATTGATTCAAATTTACAAGGGACATCTTTTGAGTTGTAATAGTATTACTGTCCTGTATGTATACTGTATGTAAGAACATTATTGCTCCATTTTTACTGTACATCATATGACTCTTGGTATAAGTGGCTTTTTTTAACTATACACATGGATGTGTTGTATATGTGGCTTGGGCTAAATCAATTTGAATTTGAACTTTTGTACAGAAATAAATGACTTAAATCTCTCTCATGTCCTCAGTTTCTCTAAATAGTACTTGAAGTACATTAGTGCTGCTCTAAGAAAGTGATTTCTGTGGGCATCAATCAGACAGTTACTAATAAAAAAAATTTGGAACACTACTGAACCTTATCTGAACTTTCTCAATCTCCACATGACATCGAGAATAGAAAAGGACAGAACAGGAAAAAATCATTTCTCGACTACTTCAGAAATTAGAAGAAATTTTGCTTATTACACCCAGCACTCTACACAGACAAGACAGCACGTCTGAAGTAGCAGTCTGTAGTCTGTACTGTATTTAATATGATGGAAAAGTGCAGTGTAGCCACACTTTAGGATCTACGTAGGTAATACAATGTACTGTAAACGTAGCCTTTTCACTTTAAAGTCACTTTAAACTGTAAAGTTTTACTTTAGATTTCCATTATCTGAATAATGTATTTGAACAAGTTCCCTCAAAGTTTGCTTTGAAGGAAGAAGCCAATATCAGTGAGTGAAAAAAAATGCTGTATTTGTCCTCCTAATGCATTTGGGGAGTCCAGCTGCCAAGTCTGAGTCAAATACCAACAACAACTAACAAGTCCAAGACAAGTGCAAACCAAGATTAGAAAAGACCTTAACCCAACAGAGATGATGTGGAATGACCTGAGGAGAACTGTTCACACCAGACATTCTAAGACGTCCTGTGAATAAGAATGGCTGTCCTGAAATTCTGCAGGTCTAATCCGCAGCTACAGGAAGCATGTTGACATCTGTTTTATGAGTGTGTTCCATAATATTCCATTTTATCAGTTTAGATGTTGAATTTCAGTGACGTCTGGGACCAGTTTCATAAAGGTAATTTACAAGCACTGCTTATACTTCACTGCTCATCACTGTTACTAAGATTATGCTATTATTACTCATGTTAGTGAAACCTGTCCAAACTGATATGGTAGAATTTTCTCATGTTGAAAATCTTAGCTTTTGTGTTGCAAATGTGGATTAGAGCTTGTAACTAGAGGCCCACAGAGAGCAGGTTACATGAACCATATTAAACCATATTAAAACACAAGGTGACAGGTGTCTACAATGTGTTTTAAGTCAATGTCTGTGATATACACTCAGCACCACCAGGAAAAGAACTGGCATGTTCGCAGGCTGGGGCTACAGAAAATGTGATGGAACAGGCATGTCATTTGATTATATTAAAAATGTTTATTTTCATATTCAGTGAAAAATCAACCAGAAGATGTGGGTCACACACAGACCAGGACCTGTAGATCTAATGGCTCCATGTCTGTATCGGGAAAACCACTTCCTGTATCTGACAAGTCTTTAAACTGAAAACAAAATGTAAAAGTTTAATAATGTTTACCTTAAGTACCTTCCAAACAATGTGAGCATTTATCATGATCACTTCTGATAATCTAACAAAAATAATTCAACCAGAGCACACTGACATAACTCTAAGACCAAGGATGGTTTCAACAACCAACTAGTCACTGCAACATGTAACACTGAGGGAGAGGAGAGAAGACTAGATGTCTGAGTAATGATTCCTGCTCAGCAGTACAGATTTATTAAATCTAGCCGACTGCATCATCACATGGTCCTGCAGTCTCATGAGTTTACTACTCACAGAATGGCAGTGAGCGTACGGTATGGTTTCAGGCTGGAAGAAAACAGAGCTGTGCCTTTGCGTTATTCCATCACAGCTCCTGTTTCAGGTTGCTGGCACTGTTACCCTCCAAGTCGGGCTTCTTGCTTTCAGTCTTCTTCTTGCTCTTCTTTTTCCCATTGACTTCATTCTGCTGCTTATATTTAGCATCGTCCTTCTTGGCAGCCTTCCCTGGGAACACCTGTCCTTCCACAGTGACGTCCATGCAGCGCTCCTGGGCCACAAGGAAGTCTTTGACCTCCCAGGCCAGACTGCCGTCCCGCAGCATGAAGATTACTCTGTTGGAACCCACCACGAACCTGCAAGAGGATCACACCAGGTACATGTCATTAGTAAAAGCTACTTTCTAGTGGAATGTACTGCTGTTTTTAGTGAGTGTTAAACTAAGGTACAAATGGTGATGATGATATGAAATGAAAAGAAAAAAATAGGAAGATGATTAACCTAATTAACCTCTTAATTAACTGCTAATGAAATGCAGCCCTCATTAGTGAGATCACATTCATTCATTTGAGTATTTTGTCTTTGTGTGTGGTAACAGATTCAGTCCTGGACATGAATGGCACCAATCTTACAAAAATCTGTGGGGAGATATTCTGTCTTTTTTCCTCAGATGGTTCTTTTCACCTTCAAAGAGCTGGACTGGATTCAGAACTGAGGGGACATACTCAGCCATGTTAGTCTCTCTCTAATAACACAGCTATTGGAATTTATGATTTATCAAACATATTAACATATATAATTGCACTCCTGAGATTGTAAGAATTTTAATTCCATGAAATATCATCTGATGATGTATATCATATCGTATTATATCATATCACATCACATCATATCACACCATATCACAGTTCCTTACTTGAGTCACTTGGTGAGAAATAAATAAACTGCATCTGCTGATCAAGTCTTTGACATGCAATTGAAATCTCAAATCTTTAACTGTTAAAGGGACTGAATCTACACTATGAAGTCAGCTTGTGATAGTGCTTTGGCTCTGGGATTGGTGCTATAATTGCTACTAACCAGCAGATGTCACTGCGCTCAAGCTTTGTATCTTTGAAGTAACAGGGAAAAAGCCCTGAAATTTAGCTAGGCTCTGTTGATGCATAAAAAAAAACAACTCTACTTCTAGTAGCTGATAATAGTAATAGAAGTGCTCAGTTCAACTGTCTAGCGCACCATACAGATTGTTAAATGTAGGCTGGTAGGACAAGTTGATAAGAAATAAATCATCTTTGTAAAAAGAAGCCAAATAAAATAGTTGGTAATGTTTAACAGCTACAGTAAAAAACTACCTCTGAATATCATAGTTGGCGTTGAAGAGGCTGCCCTGCCACAGACCAGTGATCTCCTCCGTCTCTTTTTCAGTGGGGTTCCCTGACACTGTGGCAAAAACCATCAGAGTCCTGCCCTTCTTGGACATCTTGAGTAGCTCCTCTGGCTTAGAGGGATCCACCTTGGAGAAATCAACAGGGGGAGGAGATCTCCTGTGCTCTGGGAGGTCCCCTTCTTCGATGTCATCATCCTTCTGTAAAATGAGAAATGAAGTACAGTGAGTCATAAGAGGTTAAGATGGTTGATGTATTATACTGAAAGTGCCTGGCAGTTACTGTGTCACTCTTCATATGGCTCAAGCACAGAGCAAAACACTGCTCAAAATATTGGGGAATATTTGTAACCAGCTGAAACCTGTACATGTACATACATGTATGTGATGTATGAATTAAACATGTGTCAAACCAATGAGAACATCTGTCCATTTTAATCAACATAAACTGCTATTGTGTAGATTGTGTGAATCGTCTACTTAAAGTTTACAGAGAATCCTGAGGTCAATTAAAGTAAATTCTGAGAAATGTTCTGCTGATCCACTCTTTAATTGGTTACTTACAGCCAACACTGAATTAATAATGGAACACGCACACACACTTTATATTTCACTCCCCTCTGATAACTAGAGTAATGCAGGGCATCGAAGGGTCAAGCAATCATTGTGTATTCTGCACATGCTCAGTAAGACCCTCTCCTTGTGTGGAAAAAAACAATGAAAGTTCAAATGTAAGGCCAGTTCCTCTCGATCTTACATTAAATTTCCTGCTAAATGTGTCATAATTAAATAATTTCCCAAATACATAAAAGAGTTACATCCTTAAATATCTAAAACGTGTTTTAAACTATTAAATATATTGCTATATGCTATCTTTTTTATATATTATTCTTCAAATACTCTAAATCTACAAAATGCTGTGTGTTTGTTTTGTTTTTGATGGCCTCTGTGTGCCTGAACTCACCTGCAGACTCATATGTAAAACCTGATTCCTCAAAAGTTAAATCATTTCAATGAAAAAGCATGAAAACTTCAATCTGCATTCTCGCAGTCGTGTCACTTTGTCATCGGCCACTAAAATATAACTGATGTGAACTGAAGTTACTTTAAATAAAGTAAGCTACTTTTGCTTCCTACACTTAGTTGTGCCTTTTAAGTTTGCTGTTTTTGTTCTTTTTGTAGCATCGTGTTTGAAATGTTCTTCTACATGTAACGAAGCAGCCAAGTTTACATTTACCGCTAGATATTAGTTACATTTTCTCAAAGCATGCCAGGTTAATGACGAGCTAACAGCTAAGCTAATAGCTAACATCTGCACTGAATGAAAACCAACACGTTACCGTACCTCCCACTGTTCCAGGAGCCGTGCCATATCTGCATCATTGTAGTCTCGAATGTCTTTCTTTTTCTGGGGTTTGTTTTTAGTGTCAGTCGCTAAAATACAAAGCAAATATGTGCAGAGCAGAAGCAGAACACATCTCCACCTGAAGTCAGACGCCATGTTTCCAGATGGAGTGCTCTGATTGGCTCTGAGGTCTGCCGGTCACAAGACGGAGAAGGCGTGTCACAGCTGTGAAAAGCCGATCGGCGTCACGCACGCGATAGAGCAGACTTTCAAAATAAAGTACATTGCAAAGTTTTAAAACCCATTTCTGCTTAATTGGTTATTATGTCGAATGCCATAATAAAGTTTTAACGTCACAATAATCCTCACAGTGTCCCCTGTATACATCCAGGGTGAGAAAAAGAGCTCAGAAAATCACCCTGGATCCCTCACATCCAAGCCATTCTCTATTTGAACTTTTGCCCTCTGGTCGGCGCTATAGAGCCCCTAACGCCCGGACAACCAGGCACAAGAACAGTTTCTTCCCCCAGGCAATCCACCTTATGAACAGCTAAATGTTCACCCCACTGTGCAATTAAAAACATGTGCAATAACCTTATATTTATATTTTTATCACCTTATTTTTAATTTTCTTATTGTCTGTGTTGTTGTCTCTGTACACTGGAAGTTAATGTCACAAAAACAAATTCCTTGTATGCGCAGGCATACTTGGCAATAAAGCTCTTTCTGATTCTGATTCTGATTCTGAAAAAAGTGTTGCTCTTCTTTTCTTTTACATTTTCCTTCCATCGGATATTATTCCTATGTACACAAATTATACCACAGATAAACATGTTTTTCTCTTGGTATTTTATTCTAGGCTAAATACAGAGATCATAACCATCATCAGAATTACAGTAATAAATGCAGATATGGGCATAGAAAGGACTATTTGTTTGGTCAATTGATTGATTTGGGTTTGTACGTGGAATTTGCTGACAATAGGTTAAGTTACACTGCATAGTCTATTTTTAGTACAGTACTTTTTACTTGCACTTTTATGTGACTATATTTAAAAAGCATGACAGTGGATCTATGTCTGTGAGAAGGAATCAGGAAGGAGCCTCCATCATGTTCATTGGCAGGAAGCAGTGGATGATAAAGGGCAGTACCATGTTATTACTGTAACATTAGAGATACAATCTTAGACTGAATGTTAATAAATCATTATTTTCTTACAATGAGTGTGTGACTCGATTGCTGAAACATAGATAGATAGCACTGTGTGTGTGTGTATGTGTGTGTGTGTGTGTGTGTGTGTGTGTGTGTGTGTGTGTGTGTGTGAAGGCCAGCAGAGTTCATGGGGGCGTAGAGATCGGAGATCAGCCTAGCTGACACAAACTGTAGAGCAGTTTCCTCTCTGGCCGACTCCACCCAATGGCACCATGCCCCGTGCAGCTGCAAGTCCCACTGACAGCATAGCACTCACAATCCCTCGCAGTGTGTTCATCACAACCTCCTTCCAGGAAGAAGAGAAGCTTTGTTTCTATGCAGCATACCTGAGCTCCTATATTTCTTATGTACATATGTTAGAGTCTCTGTCAGATAAAAAGAGTCTTTTAGTTTTGTGATAAGGACATACGTTTTGGAAAAGATGGGTATGGGGATTTAGAACAAAACCCAATATATAAAACCAGTAACCAATTATAAGATAATCCCATGAAGGATGCACAAGATATTGAGTAAATTACACATACGTATTATTCCCAGAAAAGACACATCATTCTCATGATGCTCCCCAAAGTTGAGTAACAGCTTTCTGCATATCTGTGCAGGCTTAGTCCATCCATCTTGCATAGTTTATGACATAATAACACAGAGACGATTACTTTCTCATCACACTTTCAAATGTGAATCTACTCCATTAAAAGACTGGCCTGAAAGCCAGAGACATTTATTTCACATCAAAATATTCAACGGAAATGTAGCACCTGTTTTAAACAGAGATTAAATCTAATCAGAATGTGAATATCTGCTGGTTTACAAGTCAAACACACATTAGTCTGCACTGTACCACTGCTCAGAATGTGATCAGGAGTCATACAGTAAAGTTTAAACACAATCTCATTCTGCCACACTGTTCCCTGACATACAGGAAAGTCCCTCCCACGCTGTATCTAAATTGGCTCCTTTTACTGTGGGCTCTTCCCATCCACTTTTATGACGGGATATTGTTCACTTTGGTGTTTAGCAACTGGATGGGACATCATTATTTTCATAAGTAGGCTGTAATGTGTGATTTACATTTCAGTGCACTTGACTGAAACTACACATGACCTAATGGAACATCTGAGCTTCCCGAACATAACACATATTACTTTATTTTTTACCATCCAGTGCAAATCTAGTCTTAACTCCTGCTTTGTATTATGGATTTAGCATCCTGTATCATCTAACTGAGAAAATATCCAATATTGCAGTCTAATTAAGCTCAGTTCCATCAGAAAAGAGATATTTGCTCAGCCATTTTCTTTTCCTGCTAAAAGACATCTCGAAACAACACTTGTTCTTGAATGGCTGATTTACAGTGTGATCTAGTCAGACTGCATCAATGCAGCTCCTCGGATCGACCTTTCTCCAAACGTGCAGCAGTTCTATCGTTTTGTATCAAGACTTTTATTTTGACTACAATAACACCTAAAGGAAGCTGGCCCTCACTCTGAGCAGGGATTTTCCATATTGATAACACCGGGAGACGCTGAGGTGTGGGTTATTGAGGTCAAACACTCCAGAGTAAACAAACAACCTCTGGCATATAATAGCTGTCAAAATAAAGAGTTTAATGGTTGAAAAGCAGAGCCAGAGCAGAGTGTTAATTATAGGCTCAGGATAGCTTTACTTCAATAGAATCCACTTTATTTCTATTGTATTTTTAGCCTACTTGATGCACTATATCCCAGAAGGACATGTAATGTATACCATGATTTGACAACATTTAGTTGTAGGGAAATTACAGATCAAAATGAGATTTTATGAAATGATGATTCTTTGATTATAAACTGCTCAGTGTATTGACTACACTATTTTACCAATTGCCATCTCAATCACAATGGTCATTTCCTGTTAATAAGTAAGATTAGTAATATTTATAATACAACATAAGTAACATAACATACATCGGTTTGAAAAAGGGCATTCTGCATTATTTTGACTTGACTATTTGATAGAAATGAAGGCACCACAGTAGCAGGGAACCAACAAAGACACCGAACAGGTGCTTAAACTGTGCAGTTAGGCACTTATCTTGATGGTATGTGCAACATTTTGAGTATTTTACATAGTTTTTACATAATGAAATTACAACTTTAACTTTGGTGAAATATTTTTCACTTCACCAGTAGAAGTCAATGTAGAATTGAACACGCCTCCAGGTCTCTTGAAAATTCCCACAGAAGAGCCAAGTTATGCTTTTCGAAGTAGCTCTACTCGTCTTTGCCAGCACAAGCTCTGCTTTTATTTTGAAAAGTCAAACTTCCTGTGTCATTGTAGCTAGCTAGGCTAGCAGCTCGCTTGACGCTGCGGGGCTGTCTCATGGCAGAGCAGTAGTTCTGAAAGTAAAAGCAGTCGTAAAACTCATCGAAGCTGTTTAGCTACCATGTAACTAGAGTCGTCCCTCGCGACGTCGTCAATGTGAGACAACAACCATGTCCCACACATTTTGGAAAGTTAATTTTTAGAGAGCGAGTACTTGTGTTATTCCGTCGCTACAACTTTGCTCTGTCCAGCAGCCGTTCAGCCGCGACCACACCCTCCCTGCTTCCTCATAGAACTGCAGCGGGAGCGCGCAGCACGACTTTGAATCCCTGGGAATAACGACCGCTTCTTCTAGCTATGGTGAAGGTTACGTGAACCTGCCGAAACAAGTGAGTTAAATGTCCACCTACGACTGGCATGGCCATGAGAAGCGACTCTACACGTAGGATATGCGGGGCTACTCACTCTCCGGTCCCGAGTTGAGACGCGGAGGAGGAGGTGGAGGGCGGACAGACGGACGATGCATATGGAGTCGAAGCGACCGGAGCAACAACTAGCTTCTAACCCAGGGCTCTGTTTGAAGAAGAAGAGGTTGAAAGTGGATTGACGGGGTTTGTTGGATAGTCGCCCTTTCGGTGGATTTTATTTGGGAGGACTCATGAAACGATGGTGCTGGAGGGAAACGCAAGTCTCCCCGCTGTCCAGAAGTGCTGCCCGGGTGGTGCCCCGTTTCTAACCAGCATGAGTAACGTTACACCAGGCCGGTCTCAGTCTTTGGGAACAAGTCGGACAAGATCTCGCTGCTTGCTCTGATGCGAGTGGATACAAAATGATTACAGTCAAAAAAAGACTCAAAAGGCATCTAGTAAATGTTGAGACGCCGTTTTCTTGGCCGCAGTCATAAGAAGACGCCGAGAAAAGACATCTGACGTTACAAACTCAGCACAGAGGCAGAGGGAATTACAATTGGGAATGTGCTTTTAACATTACTTTCATGTTTCTCCATCTGCACTTTGCCTTTTAAGAAGGCATCTCGGTGGCACTGCAGTTTGTGTGTGATTTTCATTTGAAATTCAGAAACCTGTGAATTTATGTGTTTCATAAAAACCTGGGACTACAGTAAGAATATTGACTTTTGGATCAAGTTCAGGGCATTTAAATGGATTTGTCATGATAAGAGCGTATAGCTCATTACACTGATTACTAAGAAGTTGTGGGGATTTTGATCAATCAGCTGTTACATTGTAAAATTTACTAATCACCAACACAGATAATTTTGGGAATTCTACCACACATAACTCATAATTCAGTGCAGTCATAAAGTTTTGCTTTTCCACATGTTTACATTCAGAATACATGCCCTGTGTGTCAACGCATAATGTACAGTTGATGACCTGATCTCTGAAGGAATTTAAGGAAGACTGTTTGGCCAGTTGTTTTTTTTAAAGGGGTTTGTAAAAAGGTGAATTATCTTGGAAATGACTTCAACAGTACAATGCAGTGTGCATTCACAGAAAACTATAAATAATTGAAACCCACCAGAAAGGCAGTTTAACTCCTACCCCCTCACCCCACCCCCTCCTTATTATGGCTAGTGGTGGCTCTGGCAAATCGGCTAGCGAGGGATCGACCAGCACACCCAGTGGCAGTTTGCAGCAGAGGAAACATCTCTCTTCTATCTGTGACACATGTAAGAGCAAGATGCAGCTTGTGGCTGACCTCCTCCTGCTGTCCAGCGAGACTAGGCCGGTCATGACCTCTGACGGCGTGGCGTTGGCTGAGACCTTCGACCAGTGCCGTGACACCATCATTGCCAGGACTAAAGAACTCTCCATTCTCACCCATGACATCCAGAGCCAACTCAACATGGGCCGCTTCACGGAGGTGGGGGACCGCCTCTTGGAGATGGCCGACCTTGTGGTGTCTTTGACCGAGTGCTCGGCCCACGCAGCTTACTTGGCAGCCGTGGAGACCCCTGGCTCTCAACCCTGCCTTCCCGGTCTTGTGGACCGCTACAAAGTGACCCGCTGCAAACACGAGGTGGAGCAGAGCTGCAGCATCCTCCGAATCACACCTTTGTTGGACCTGACCCCCCAGCTTCTCCTCGAGCTCTCTCAGAACATCTCCACCAATCTCAAGACTTTGACGGACATCTCATCGCTGGCCAGCGATAGGTCCAGGGACCGCTTCGCAAAAGAGCAGTTCAAACTGAGTGTGAAGAGCATGAGTACAAGTGGCACAGCTTTCATGGCGTGTGTCAGAGAGGTGAAAACCCAGCCCACTGAGCTGACTAGGAACCGCTGTGTCCTCTTTAGTGGTGCTCTGGTCCAGGCTGTCAGTGCCCTGGTCGGGTTTGCCACAGAACCACAGTTCCTGGGAAGAGCAGCAAGTATCTCCACTGAAGGCAAGGGGGTACAGACTGCAGTTTTAGGGGGGGCCATGAGTGTGGTTTCAGCCTGTGTCCTCCTCACTCAGGGCCTCAGGGACGTTGCCCAGCATCCAGACAGCAGCTCCAAAATGGCAGACTATCGGGAGCGCCTGCGTAACTCGGCGTGCGCTGTGTCGGACGGCTGCACTCTGCTCACTCAGGCACTCAGAGAACGCTCGTCTCCGAGGACTCTGCCGCCAGTCAACTCTCATTCTGTGAATTAGTTTAGGAAGAGGCAACATGATCTCCAGCAACCCTCTGTCCTATTCTGACCTACCAAAGAGACTCACTTGGGTTATCCCTGTTCATCAGGTTTTGAGTCAGAGTAACATCAGTAGAAGGCTGTCTGTGGGTATGTCCATGTGTTGGAGTGTGTTAGAATGCAGAGGAGCACTAAAACGAGCACTGCAGGGTTTTGTGTCGCGCTGGATGCGACTCAGACCAGGTCTGAGCCTGACTTGGGCTCTGCTGATAGCCCACTCTCACCCACAGACAGCAGCCTTCAAACCTGAAAATTTTACCTCAGTTTTCAGCTCCAGTGAAAACACCAGCCTTGATGATGGATGTAGCCTCGCTGTGTAAACCTATGGTTGGCTGACCTCCTCAAGTACATGTGCTTTGTGAGATTGGAAAGAGTGATCTGAGTGTCTCAGTGCTTTTCTGTTTTCTGTTTCAACGTGTGAATTCTTTCTTGGTAAAAAGCTGCTGTGAGTGTGTGCCATAGGTTTTACACTATTTACCAGACTTCCCATAGTATTTTAAAGTGTTTTGATCATGCATGTAATGGAGTATTTATTTCAATTATTAAAAATGTTGTTTGTGATATTCTGTCGTTGGACTAGTGTCCTTTGAAATGTGGTTTAAAACATCTGTTTACACCAAATAACAACATGATTATAATAATATTGTGTTACCTAGTGTCTGTGAATGTTAATGTTCCTGGTTTTAGATTTGTTTCCACTGCACTGTAGGTGTAAGGTATCAAGTAGACTGTACAGTGGACTTTTTAACCACATAACACACATTTTCATTTATAACTTATTACTGATGTATAAAGCATCAAATATTAAACAGATCCGAATGCAAGGCTAGATACCACTTCAGACAAGAGGGTAATATGGTCATTTTAGTAATTTGGGTGAAATGACCCTTTAAGTGATTCAAGATGTGAGTTTTGACTTGGTCCCTTGTAATTTACTTCCTTGGATCATGTTGAGGTAATTAGGTGTGGGCAGATTGTGACTAAGGAATGATAGAATACAGACAAAACTATGTACATCAGGGGTTTTATTGTATACATCTTATATTAATAGGGTGTCTCAGGAAACACAAGCTAAAACTTGGTTGATAGAGAAGTGAAATAAGTAACCAGATCATTCAGTAAATGTAGTAATAATAAACTCTAATAATAAGTATTATTAGTAAAATGTACATAAATCATTAAAAGTAAAAGTACTTATGTAGGGATTTTGTTCCCGATTGCTGTATCCTTATATTACAGAATTATTAGAATGGAGTACAAATGAAATAGGTATTATTCAGTTATTCAAGCAGAAATGTTTGTTGTTTTAGCGTTCACTGTGTTTTCAGTATTACATCGCAGAGGTGTCTTTTTGACCTTTAAACAGAGCTAGGCTAGCTGTTTACCTGTGCTTCCAGTCTTTATGCTAAGCTATGCTAATCACCTACTGACTTCAGTTTGATAACATGTTCTTGTGTGGATGTTTGGATCAGCCTTGTGTGTTCTCATGCTATATCTGGTTCAATGTGGGTCACGCTCTTTGCTCTGGAGTAAAGCTGTCATGAGATCTAGGTTAAGGTGATCTCACAGAACCCAAATCCTCTTTTAATGAAATGTGTTGTATAGGGATGTCCTCAATGCAGTTTTTGAAGCTGGACCTGAGCAGAATCCTTTTATAACAGGTAACCCCGAGAGGCCTTTGCAGAGTGTTTGCCAAGTTTGGCATATTTGGCTGTTTGTAGACCTCTGTACACAGCCTCACACTAACAATAGAAGGAAAATGTCTTGCTGTGAGTGTGAAAGTCAACTCAAAATAAAACAAAGGTAAAGCTGGGTGCTCAGCGTGTTAGTAAGATCTGAGGCTTAAAGACATTTCTAAAAGATGTTGAGAATATAAGTGGCGAATGATAAATAATTTCCGCTCACTGTTTAGATTTAGTGAATTACCAGATAACTCATTTACTATTCCCTGTAGACCATCAGCAGTTCACTCTCAGATGTGTCATTTCTCTCTAAATAATCAGTCCACGTGCTCCTGTGGCATTAGTGGGATAAAGAAGAAAAGTGGCATGTTGCTACCTGTTTGTTCCATTAACATGCAGTAACTGCAGTAACACCATACAGCAGAGGGAGTGAGCGCTGAGTCAAAATCACACTTTGTCTTCATGAACAGGTTAAATTAGCATTGTTGAGAGCTACTAAAATAACTTTAAGTTGAGACTGTTTTCAATAACTGTCTCTGTGGTTTCCAACTGTTACGCTTGATAGCAATATGTTAATTTGTTGTAATATTAGCAATATTTTAGTCCACAGAGCTCTGCAGGAATCAGAGGTACGTGGTTGCAACGTTGAAGTCATGCAGCCAGGGTGTGCTGAACAGTAGCATGTACTTCTCCTTAGGTTTCAAAATCAAAAAAGTGGTGTTGGTGTGTGAAGATTATCTTACTGAACAGAAAGTGTAAGTATCATTAACCCTTTTTTGATCATGGGACTAATCCCAAAAAAACTCCTTTGGCTTTTTGTCGAGAGAACCAGGTGATAGACAAAGACCCTTTCAGCCATACGAATGATTAAATCAGCATGAAACTGCAACTAGCATGATGATTAACTTTAAACAGTAAAATAAGTCTTTTAGTCACTGTTTGTAGAAAATAGAGAATAATTATTGTTTAGACTGACAAATATTCCATATGACATGCAGTTAATGTATCACAGTAACTAACTGCTCTACAGTCACACAGTGCAATACATGATACAAAGCTGGCTCTCTCTTGTTCTCAGCCTTCCTGATAGCAAACAGTGAAGCCAAAACTTCTGGCCCACAACAGGAAACCTATAGCCTGTGCTATCAGGAGTGGCTTCCTTCACATGACAAAATGCTGGAGTCATAATTTCAGGCAAGGTTTCGCCCATTTCCTGCTGCAGGAGGGAAACGCTTGCCTATCCTGCTCCCCAGGGGAGCTTCCATCCCTGTGGAGCTGATGACACCCTTCTCAGAGGAGAAGGGAGCACTTCTGCTGATTCAGTTGACGTGCTGACCTGGTCTGGCTGCCAGCTGTGACGAAGCTCAAGGTCTCTATTGGTAGGAGCAGCTTTTGGCTGCAGCAACCACTGAGATATTTAGTTGAACTCTACAAATGTTTAGGTATTTTAATGTGGATTTTGTTAAGAATGCTTACGTATGTCCCTGCACAAGGTACCAGGCAGGCTACCACGTTAGATTTCATGTGTGTTGAAGTCACCTGAGAAGGGCAAGCTGATCCTGACTGAATTATTTATGGGTTTGGCAGACTGAATGACAGTCTGAAATAAGACATATTACAAACCACTTCAAAAGAAATGCACAGTATCATATAACATTATTGTTATCTCATAGATCTTTTCATGTGTCACAGCATTTAGCTGCAACATCTTAATCTTAATTAGTCTTAAATGATTTTCTCTCACAGATTTTATGTTTGTCAGTGCACAGGAAACATACACAAAGTCAGCAGGGCTGTAGACAAACTTTCCCAGTGTCAAGAGCCAAAGCCCCTGCCAATGCAACAACCTCGAGAAAAGTTTTGTTCAAAAAATGACAATCTTAAAGTAATTAACATCTATATGTATTTACATCTGTCATGTTTGTCAGATTTTACACAGTTTATCTATATTTTCTGTAAATTTTACTCAATCCCTGCTCCCAACACACAGTTCCCGGAATCTAATTCTGATGGATAAGTGAATTAACATAAGACTATGTAGCCTTAACAGTTGCATAGGAAAAACAATACATGACACGGAGAGGCAGCTTCCAACAACCATTGTTGCTTTAGTTTTTATTTTCTTGGTGGTTTGATTCCCAGCTCCTCTAGTCATATGTCGAAGTGTCCTTGGGCAAGACACTGAACCTCAATTTGCCCCCGATGAGTCAGGTCAGCTACATAGCAGCTCTGCCATCAGTGTGTGAGTGAATGGGTGAATGAGAAGCAGTGTCAACATAACAGTTTATGTTAACAAAATCTGTTACAATTATATAGCAAACATAAAGACAAACACTAAAGATTTAGATCTACTACTATTGCTACATGAACTTGATGTGGCTCATATCATTAATGAATTTAATGCAATGCAGATGAATTTACTAATTAAACTTAATAAAATGTTTGTAGCAAGCAGCTCAGTTGAGATGTGATAGTGTTAGAACCATGGACACTGCTGAGAAGAAGAGGGACACAAGCAATGACATCATAAAAATAGTATTAAAATGGTATTCAAATTGTTAAAGTATTAGCCAATGCAGTGTTTCACAGATTGATTAACTTCAACCCACCCTTATTTCTGAAAGACTATAGGATGCTCTTTTTACGTGATATGGACATGTTGATAGTTGAACATAATTCATTGTGAGACATTCCACCAGGTGCAGATATTATTAAAAAATCTAACTTTAAACATTCGATACATTGGCTTTTGTACTATTTTCAGTCAAATGTGCCCTAAATGATTAGCATATCATTGCATTTTGTTTGTACATGTCAACCCAACTTTATTAGAAACAGGGTTGTGTATGTAGATAACTGACTGCCACTGTCACAGATGATAAAGTCACCTGCACAGTTCCCACACACACACACACACACACACACACACACACACACACACACACACACATGCACAC